>JAQGCN010000338.1:0-25111 GCA_034699725.1 Friesea truncata
TAGTTTTAATATTTTTTGTTACCAATTCATGGCTTTACAGCACAACTACAATCTGTCTGCGGGTTCTACGGATTTTTAATTATTAAACCTTAATTCAATATCGACTTTTCCTTCGATTTCCATTCTTGAACGCGTCTACGATTCACTTGATATTCTTTCGCAGCAGCTGAAATAAATTCGTCTTTTGCAAACTGTACTAAATTCAAGGTCAAACGATCTTTTCGTTGGATTATTCAAAAATTATTAATTGACAATTAGAAACTTTCAATTATATTTTTGCGTCGAATTCTGCGCAGGTTCCAAACTTTTTTCGTCGCATTTAATCCAAACGCAGACAGAACTTTCATCTCTTACTATGTGGGAGGCCTTATGTAAAGCATTTAAAGGTCACGAGCGTTTATTTGGGTATGCGCGTTTATTAGGGATGCGCGTTTATTTAATTTTTGAGCCTGGACCCCTGAGCGTTTATTAGGAAGTGCGCGTTTATTTGGGACTGCGCGTTTAATTGGAATTTTACGGTAATCATCATATTTGTTTCTTTTCTTTTACTGATTATTACTAAAATTATCCTCGCATATCAGTTCAAAATATTGCTTGCTTTTATATTTTTATCAAATTCTTTTGATTTATAGAATCAAAATATACTAACCGGATAGAAATTGAAATACGTTGTGTAGAGATTCATGAGAAGTTCAACATTGCTAATTTTCTTAAAGTTTCTTAAAAGTTGTCTTTGAAATTATTATCAATTATTTTCTAAATGAAATTCTTGCCATAAAGTTTAACACCCTTACCTTTTTTCTTTTCCTTTCTAAAAATTTCTTTTTATTATTTGATATTTTGATTGCATTCCAACGAGTAAGTGAAACGTTATTAGGAAGAAATATTTTTCATAACTTTTAGAAACATAAAAGAATAGTTTTTTCTTACGTATTTCTTTACACATCTTTCATTTAATTCAAGCCGAATATTTTTTAAAAAGTTAAAATTATTTTTTAGAAAGTTTTGATTGTGTAAAGTTAAAAGTTATTTATGATTTTTTTTTATTATGAATTACAAAAATATAATAATTGGACTCTTAAAAAAACTCATCAAATGAACAGACGTCAACTAAAAAAAAGTTATTTACTGATTGAGTTTTCTTCTATTTTCAATCACGAAGGATGGAATTACGATGCTTTTCCTTAATTCTCTCTCCAAATAAAAGTTTTGAAGTTTCAAGTTAAAAGAAAACTTGAGAAAGTTTTAAACTGTCAAATTATAAGTTAATGAAGTTAAAGTATCAGAGATTTGAGGATTTATGTGAGTCTCCCTTCTGCTTAACTGCCAATTTTGAGTTTGAGAGTTTATGCGAATGGATTTAATGAGAAGTACTCTTCAACGACTTTTCTCAAGTCCAATTTTACAGGTTGAGAGGCACTACTTACTCACTTCGAAGTTAAGTTTTGAGTCCTATAAAAACCTTCCCCATTAAAAATGGAGAAAGTTGAAAAACTAAAAAATTTTAAGTTGAGGCGTCATGATTTAGTCACTCCTGGGTTACTTTCCTCCACTTCATTCCTTCCACTTTTATGATTTCAGAATCCGAGGAGGTTATTCATTTTGACGTTACATTACCTTTTCTGTTGGAATTTTACGATGAGGCTGTTGACACTTTAATTAAAAACTTTAATCGATTGTCCAACTTTTTCTCGCTTTTCTCTTTCTCTGATTTTTTGGTCCTTAAAATGAAAAGCATTCCCATTGGAAGAAAAGAGACAAGACCAACTGTTTCCTGTCCTTAGTTTTCTCAACTAATGACAGAATAGTAGTCGTTCCTTACTTTTACCCCCACTGTAGTCAGTAAAGTAGCTTGAGTTTGAAATAAAAATATGCTTTTTGTGCAATAACTAAAGTAACATCAAAGAAAAACAGTCACTCTAAACTTTATGAACCGAAGGAAGGGGGTTGGGTGTATGAAATAAAAAAATATCTCGTTAGTGAAAGTTAAAACTTATTTAGATACCATACAACAGCTCCTCCCTAACGATTTTTATAAACTTATTTTAATTGGTTCCTCCATTTAAATCTTTTTTTGTTGTCTTTTCTAAGGTATGGAAACTTTTTTATACCAGAGATATTTTGAAAATCCTTTCGGTTTCTTTAAAACTTAAAAAACAGAGGATTTGAGTTAACACTTGCAAAATCCTTAGACAACGGGAGTCCACATATCTTAGAATGAAAAGGGATTTTTTCTGAGCCACTTTCTTAGGTGACATTAATCACGCAGCGAACATCTTCCATCAGACAGAAAAAGAAAAATCTACGGAAAGAATTATCTAAAAACTCTTTTTAGAAAGCGAGAAAAACCGTATGGATTTAACTCGCGTTATTTTGTCGTTGTGTTTGAAGCGTATAAGTCTCATAGTCCCTTAAGTACGTATTCAAAATGTGAAAAAGAGATCAAAGGATTTCAGTAATTCTTATATAAATTAAAGGTAACTTTTTCGTAATAAAGTGGTTGGACTCTTATAAGGTGGTTTGGTTTCTTACATCAAAGGCTATGGAATGTAATGAAGAAGGATGAAAAGGTGAAAGTTTCAAAATGAGGTTACTAATCATATTGAAAGTCCACAAATGTTTAGAAGACCTTATGTGGTTGGTTACCTTAAATGAAGTTGTTGGAGTTCTAATACAATCTGTCGGTATTTCCTTCCTCAAATGATCAATCTGTAACTTGTCTTTCGGAAACACCTTACAATTTCTATCGTATACTCTTTTTCCTTTCCATTCTTGCTTGATCCGATTGATATTTCCCTAGAAACAGTTTCCCGTTTCCTCGTCCTCATCCATTACGTCGTTCCTTGATCCGAAAATCCAATGAGCTTGGTTTCCAGATACCTTCCCTTATTTTTCCTTTCCTTGTATTCAATTTCACCTAAATACATCTCCGTAACCTGTCTGCTATGTTATGTTTGTTCCCCTTCCTGTTTAAACAAGAGAAAGGAGAACAGTCTTCATGCGTGCGTTGGCTCTTTCGATGAAACAAATTGAATGGATGTCTAAAAGAAAAGGTGTCATCAATCTCGATTAGTGAAAGTTACCTTCATTCCTGAAGGAAAACATTCTTGTTCATTTAATTTCTAATAAAAGTAGACAGGAGAGGATGAGGGATTATCCATGATCAAAGATTCTATTTACTTTATTCTTTCTTTAAGCTTTTCCTAACCATAAAATGATGATTTAGAAAACGCTGAAGGCTGTCCATATTTTTTGGATCATATAGGAAATGAGATATGTGTTTCTTTTTTTGTTGACGTCATGGGCTTTGGTGTCATCTGTCAAAGGAGTTACTCCTAGACGAGACCCATGGGAAAACTCTCCATTATTAAAGTGTCCACTGTCCTATTTGACTGACGGGCGTTATTACACAAATGGATGATGTTACTCCCATTTTCAGTAGAAGTGTGGGCATTGTTGTGTACCACAAGTCGCTCTTGTACGAAAACAACTATCTCTTTTTCGACTTTTGAGAAAAGTTACATCTCGGATTGAAAATGGCTTCAGGCTTTAAGTCTTTTGAAGTTTCAAATCTTCAAAGTAAAAGGAAGAGAAATTCCATGTTGTGGTTGTTCCAATCTAGAGAAAGGCATGCAAAGTATTGACAGAAGCTAAGCTTCCACTGTTAAACTCTGTAGTTTATTTATTATTCTAACTTGAAAATTTTAAACACAATTTTCTGGAAAATCCAATGCTTCATTCTCATCAAATATTCTTTATCTCATTAAAGTTTTACCATATTTTTGTATTGCAGGTGACTGGAGTCGTTGGAAGAGCCGAATTGTTAGCAGCTTTGGCTTTCCTCTCAAGCCTTATTACATTTGTCAAAGCAACTTCGAATAAGCGAACTACCGGTGAGTGACACGTTTACTCAATAAACTACTAATAAGACATTTCTTTTTGTTTGCTTTCACCGATTTGTGAAACTCAGCCATAAATCATCACACTTTCGCTTACATCTTCGCGTCATGTCCCCCTCTTTTAAAAAATGCTTTCCCCGTATTTCAAGATTTCATTATCCATTCTGCTTTCTTATAAAATAAAAAAAATTTTTATTCTATAATTTTAATTAACCTTTTGTTTAATCAAGCGATTTTGTACTAACATTTTATTTTGAAAATAACTAAAATATTTATTGAAGTTGATTAATCCCAATAACTAAACTGTCAAATGTGGTATCATAAATTGAAAATAGGGTATCTTTTTAATAAATCTTATGGTGAAAATATTGCTCCCTTTGGACAACGTTTTATATTAGGGGTGTGGGTAGAATTTACCATACACCACGACGGGTGAAGGTCTGCCTGCCCTTAGCAGTTATCATAATAATGTAATCAATGGGGCTGTGAAATGGCAAGGGAATCATTTATTTCGTTCTCTTATATTTATTATCCCTTCCCTTGAATTTCCAGTTAAGTGGTTCCTTTTTCCATACGATGCTAATAAAAGGCAAAAGTGGGAGTGACCCTTGTGTTGAGAGACTGATAGCAGCAACCAGTAGTAGTAAATACTTTTTTCGTATGAAAGATTCAGTAGAGATAGTCTCATTTTATTTCAGTATGAGCTCCTTGAGCTTTCCAAAGTAGAGGACAGAAGTGAAGTTAAATTTGTCTTCTGGAAGCCTGTAGAGACCAAGGAGAGACGGAGGTAATGACCTCTGCGAATAATTGACGTGATGGAAGGGAAAGTCCCTAGTGCGGGAAAGGCAGGAGCAGTGATCCGAATGATTTGTGCAGGACCATGTTACCACTAAAGGAACCAATCCCACCGGGTTTTTTCTATGGACTATTGACTCGCCTACCCTCTCAATTCCCTTTCATATCATTAGCTCTCGCTAGAGAACCAGTGGTGAGCATCATTTATTCTCTTCCAGCCACACCGACCTACTCGTCACCTGCTGCTAAAGAACGCCTGTCACTGGAGTTCATCCCCAGAGTGGGATTCCTAATCCCCGTCATCCATAACGAGACGAGATGACCACCATTTTCAAATAAATCACCTTTCTCAATGCTTCTCTTTTTACTTTCTTTCTCTTTCTCTCTAAGAAAAAAATAACTCGGTTTATTTATTTTTTCTAAAAAAAAATCTTTGAGAGGGGGAAAGTAGTAAAAGAAATAAGAAAGAGAAACAGCGGAGAAAGCAATGATGGAAAATGAATGACCAAGAAATGATCATAAGAATTTAGAATTCTCAATGGAGCAGCAACAGCTCAAATTATAAAAACAGTCCAGTATTAGTAGGATTTTACTCAAAATTGACTTGTTTTTCATTCAACTCTGATTGAAAATTTACTAAATTTCCTACGAGGCTCGGTGATATTGGGTTACTACTACACAGTTTTTTTAAGTTTTCAGTGCAAGCTACTGGTACTGCTGAAACATTGAAATCTGAGGTTGGTTGAAAGAGTAAAAGAGTCTTTAGGATGATGGGAGAAAGTAGTCGTGAAAGTGTCAGGTTATTAATTGGATTAAGACCTAAAGTTGGATTTTATTCCTGTCAGCTCTTGTGTGGTAGCTGTCTTTCTTGACTTCCTCAAACTCCTAACTATACTTAAAGAATAAAATGAAGACTGTAAGTTTTGGAGGTTAGATTGGATGAAAGCCTCTCCTCAAGAAAATAACTTCAACTCTACTGTAATATGATATTGTTATTATTAAGGTTTGGAGAAAGCATAAGAGTGAAAGTCCCAAAGGGGACTCCCTTTGCTTTCCATCTTGTGGAGAAAGAGAATCTCGCCTTTTTCCTTTTCACCTGCTTTTACTTCCTCATACAATTTCTTCCTAAACTTTTGGAGGAAAAGACTTAATTTGGTGACTCTGTTGAGTCCATTATAAATCAGAGAACTTGACTTCCCTTCCACTGACATCTTATTTCATTTTCTTTTACCTCAGATTGGTGGCTCATGTTTGTTTCCATGTTCATGGCTTTCGTGGCAATGATGTGCAAGGAACCTGGAATAACCGTACTTGGTGTATCTGCTATCTACGAAATCTTTATCCTACAGAAAGTAAGTTGGAGTACCTCTTTTCATTTTCCACCTCTGAGTTTTACTACTTTCACTTATCATTGTATTTTTTCCTTTCGTACTTTTTAGCTTAGGCTCAAGGATTTGATTATAGTACTTCAAACAGCACTCCGTGGAAAAGGAGCTCTTCCTACTTGGTTTTCAACGGTAACTCAGAGGCTGAGTGCAATCTTAGTTACACTTACAACACTTGTAATTGGGCGATTATCAATCAATGGATCTCAACTTCCAGTATTTACAAGGTAAAATCTTAGTCATTTTATTAAAATCAATCGAGTGTAATTTTGAGCCTGGTGAATATTGTAAGCAAAAAAAATTGACTTGTTTAACTTTAAATGCTATTTTAAATTATGAGTCTTTTTGCTGAAAGAATTCAGTATTAAGGGAATAAAGATTTCCAATCAAGTATAAACGAAGCTTAGGAACGGAAGACCTGGAGGTATTGGAAGGCTCATAGTTCCGGAAATGTCGTACTCGTTTCTTTCTCATCGAAAATGTTAAACATAGAGTTGAGTTTTTCCGGGGAGGTTCATTTATGCCTCATAAAAATTCTGTTCGAGGTCAGAGTGCGGTGGAAAGAGGTGATGTGGAAGGATGTAAAGAGGTTTCAAGAGAAGCGGAAGTCTATCTATTCCTTAAACACTTTCTTTTCCCTTCACTTTCTCGCGTACAGAATTCTTAAGAGAAGCTTGAAGTTATGGATTTATTTTAATTTAATGTGTCACTCTTTCCCCTGTTCATAAGACGAAGTGGAAAAAAGTGTAGTTTGGAGTTGCTCAAGCTAAAGCCAAGATGAGAAAAAATAAGAGGAAGAGAAAGTCGAGGGAAAAAAAGAAACGGAGAGACATTTCTCTTTTCTTCTCCTGTCAAAAATATAGTTTTTGAAAGCATTAAATCGCCTGCAAAGAAAAAAAATAAGAGAGGCAAAGCAGCAAATGTAACGTAGTAACGTAAGGGATGAAAAGCAAAAATTCCTTCATTAGTTTTAAAGATTTAAATCCGTCCTCTCCTCCTCCTCATCTTCATTGCTGAGTGAGTGTAAGAATGTTAAGTTGTGAGAAAAAGAGTAAAAGCATAGAAAGAAAAAGAGAAAATGTCTCGATTCCATTTCCCTTTTTCTATTTCTCAACTGATGCAGAAGTAAATTCTCGCTTCCTCTTTGGATTAAGTTTAGATGAGAAATGAAATGACAGAGAAAAAATTCTAAAAAATTATACGCTACCGCAGCTATGCCACGGTTCTGTGGCCTGAAAGACTATTTTCCTCCCAATGGAATCTCTATTTTCCCTTCATATTATTCATAATGTTGAACTTTTATAATTTATTTCACTCTTTTTCCATCCACTCACTGGAAATAAATAGGATTTAGAAAATGCGAAATAAAAAAACTTATAAAAATTATATATTTTTCAGGTTTGATAATCCAGCATCCGTAGCTGAAACTCCAGCGAAGCAGTTGACATATAACTACTTAGTGAGCCATAATGCTTGGTTGCTCCTATTCCCTTCTGGTCTCTGTGTAGATTGGACAATGCAGAGTGTCCCACTTGTGGAGTCTTTCGCAGATCCAAGGAATTTAGCCACAGTAGCTACTTACCTTGTACTTGGATCTCTTGGCTTACATGCAATCCTTAGAAAGAGTGACAGACATTCTAATGTTATCATCATGGTTTGTTTTATTATTTCTAAATCTAGTGAATGTAGATATTTTATTTGGATTTTCTTTTCTTATTTCCAGGGGCTATCACTCATGGCTTTGCCATTTTTACCTGCATCAAACCTTTTCTTTCCAGTCGGATTCGTAATTGCAGAGCGTATCCTTTATATCCCTTCCATGGGTTTCTGTCTCCTTGTGGCATATGGTTGGATTCGTTTGTACTCTTCTAATAAGTAAGTGTCTTAATTTCCTGGTGTCATCTTCAGGATTTGGAGAAATTAAAATCTCAAATTTTGCTTTAGATCTAGAAGGAAATGGTGTTGGGTTTTACTAGCGGGACTTCTTACAGTTCACTCAGTAAAGACTCATATGCGGAACTTTGACTGGGAATCTGAATACTCTGTTTTTATGGCTGGACTGAAAGTAAACCAGCGGAATGCTAAATTATGGAACAACGTTGGACACTCACTAGAGAGTCAAGGAAACTATGCTGAAGCACTCAAGTACTTCCAGAAAGCAGTGAGGTAAGAGGTGGATGATGTGATTATTGGGCGTGGAAAAAAGGTTTTGAATAATCTCTGCTCTGAGGATGCTTTCTTCGCTTGGGTCCTCTTCTTCTTACTGATACTGGAGTGTTATAAATAAAAAGGAAATTGGCACTTCTAGCCTGAAGTTAACTTTCTCAATAAGTCAGTTAGCCTTCTCCTCCATTGCTTTAGCTTTCTTTCTTCATCCCCTTTAACACTTTCTGTTTGTGTACAAAGTACGACGAAGGGAAGAAAAGAGACAAGAAAGAAAACGAGATAAATCAGGAGATTCTCTTCTTCTTCTTCTTCTTCTTCTTTCGGACCATAAATTTTCCTCAACTTTTCCTTTATTTTGAGAAAGAACCCGGATTGTTTCAATACTTAGTGGGATATTTCCGAAGGAAAACGAAGTGAATGAGTTTATATCCTTTCCTTTTTCGTCTGACGGGAAAAGATAATATTCCTATCGCATAAATTGGAACCCATACTTTACAAATCCTTCATCCTTAGCTCTAATTTGGGTTCTCATAATAGGAATTTTATATAAAGAAGTTTTCTCCTTTTCTTTATTTCTTTCCTTCGTTTTTTTACCTGTAAATGAAACTTTCCATATTTTCTTACTTTATTCTCCAATATTTCTTCAGCATGAATTAATTTCTCTATCAGATATCTTTCTTATTCTCTTTTCTACAATCCTACCAGCTTAGAGAGTTTCTCTTTGATTAAAGTAATTTGGTTCGACGGAATTCGAGGGGAAAGTTTCAGTAAGTGAGGAAGGAGCTGAGAATTTCTCTGAATACCTAAAGACTTTCACTTTGAAAGAGAAAAGAAAGGTTTTCTCTTTAAGGCTTTAAATAGAAAGGATTAAAGTGATGATCAAATGAAGTCTCACAACGTCATAAAATGGATGAACAAATTGAGATTTTGGATTTACAGCTTTTCTCACACAACCTAAAATTCAACACATTTCATGAAATAATATAAAGCTTTCTTTGTCTTTTGTTTTTAGTGTACAGACAGATGACATGGGAGCTCATATTAATGTTGGTCGAACTTACAATAACCTGAAAATGTACAAAGAAGCTGAAGAAGCATACAGGTATATTTTCTAAGAATTCAACAACGTGATTTTAAAATGAGTGATTAAAAGTTGAAATTATAAAAAAATATATAATTATAGCTTGTACAATAAAAAAAAAGTTTTATTTTATAGTTTGTTAAGCTAATTACATTTTTTTTAACTTTTCCAGGAAAGCAAAGTCATTGCTTCCTAAAGTAAAACCGGGTGAAAGTTACGAAGCTCGAATAGCTCCTGCTCACCTCAATGTCTTTCTCAACTTGGCGAATTTAATTTCCAAGAATGAGACGAGATTAGAAGAAGCTGATCGTCTGTACAGAGAAGCCATAAGCATGCGAGCTGATTACACACAAGCGTATATAAATCGAGGAGATATACTGCTCAAAATGAATAGGTTAGTATATACTTTACAGAAAGTGATATTAATGTGCCTATTAATTTACTCAAATAAAATTTCCAGGACGGAGGAAGCACTCGAAGTCTATGGGAGGGCCTTAACTCATGACAATTATAATGCAGATATTTATTATAACGTATGTTAATAATCCAAAAATAAAGCAGAACTTTGGCTAAATTTGTTGTTATTATAGTTGGGGGTCGTTCACCTTCAATTAGAAAAACCACGCCAGGCTTTGGCTTATTTCGATAAAGCATTGGAAATTGAACCTGATCATCCACAAGCCTTATTGAATTCTGCAATCGTTTGGATAGAAACTGGTGACAACAATACTTTAGCAAGAGAACGTCTCCTTACCCTCATCACTCGAGAGCCGAATAATGAAAGAGCTTTATTTCATCTTGGAATGTTGGCAATGGATGAATTTGTAACGACGGAAGCAGAGCATTATTTTCGTCAAGCAATTCAAATTAAAGAAGACTTTCGAAGTGCTTTGTTTAATTTGGCTCTCCTTCTTTCGGATGCTGGACGACCATTGGAATCTATCCAATTTTTGAACCAATTAATTAAATTTCATCCGGATCATGTCAAAGGATTAATTTTACTTGGTGACATTCATATTAACACGCTTAAAGATTTAGCGATTGCAGAGACCTGTTATAGAAAAATTTTAACAATTGATCCTAACAATGTCCAAGCGGTTCATAATACTGGAGTTATTTACTATCAACAAGGTGAACTATTAAAAGCTGAAGAATATTTTTTACGAGCAACTAATTTGGCTCCACATGAAGATTACATCAAAAAGAATTTAAAAATTATAAGACAAAGAATTGCTACAGCAATTGATCAGAAAAATTCTGGACAGCGGAGTGTAATGCAGCAGACTGCTTTCCATAACAATTTTGTTGAATCAGATGGAGACCCTTCTTCTTCTTCACAGGCACAGTCTTCTAAGGCTACCGCTGATGACCTCGGTTATACTGCTGAAAATAATTCAAACAAAGACTGTGTGACAGATGGAAAAATGTTTCCATAAATTTTGGATTTTTACATCACTTATATTCTATTTTTAAAAGAAGAGATCAATTATTAATATTATTGGTGATGGAGTAACTTTATTTTATTTTTAAGAAATTAACATAAATGTGGAATCGACACCTAAAATGTATTTAACCGTATTAAATATGATGTTGTTGTTTTCATTTGAAGGAATGGCCCTAAAAGTGGATGGTGCCTTGAATGAAGGCTCTTTCAAGTATAAAATTTAATAATTTAAGAAATACAAAAAATGCACGGTTAAGGTTTCGTTTCCGTAATGAAATTATTAGTATGAAGATAAATCAATTGTTAAACTTAATAACGTACCTCTAATGATTGCCGATACTCAATCCATAAGAAAACACGTACTTAAGCTGCCTAAACTACAGATTAGTATATCCCTCACAATATTTAGAAAAATAGACTCACTTTACAAGAAATTTGTGTATTTAATTAAATTCTTACTGAAGAAAAAACATTAAAAATATTTACAAACTGTATAACCAGTATGATTGTGATGTAAGAATCGTGATATGTAAAATGTTTAATTTAAGAAATTTAATGGAGCTAAAAATAATAATTTTAATTTAGGATTTTAGGATTAATTTATTATTATATTGTTAAAGAAGAATGTAAAGCTTGTTTACATTCAACAGTGTTCTGTCGGCCTCTTGAATTTCAGCACACACTAACGAAAAACAAAAGCGTTAGATTTTGTTCATGTAATATTAAAAATTATTTAGTATTGTTTAAAGAAACAGTGTATGATTTTCAATTTAAATTGTAAATTTGTTCGTTCGTTATTAGTTTAGTTTTTAGATTGAAATTGATTTTTAGAAAAGTAAAGTTCTATTTAATGGAACTTGTATAGCAAAAAAATATACGTAATTAATTGTGCATAAAAAAAATAATTGATAATTTTCTCATTAGAAAAAATATACTTATTATAGAAAAAATGGTTTTCTGATGGCTTAACTGGAATTTATTTACATGTGATTATAATTTATTTATTTTGAATAAAAGTTATAGAAAAATTATTTAGTCCGAAATTATTTCTTACAACAACGTTGAAAGTTAATTAACTTTTATTTAAAATGTCAAGAAAACGCGGAAAGCCCAGATAGAAAGAAAGCTTTCTAATTTAATAAACAAATTCTTAACTCCTCCTCTATTTTATTATGCCGCCTCCAATCAACCAATCGAGAGAAGTTGGGGTCATTGACCTTAAGTTGAATGACCTCTGCATGAAAGGGTGAATGAACTCTGAATAATTAAAAAATTGAATGAACTATGAATTAAATTAATTCTGAAAATTCTAAAATGAAAATTCTTGGATTTTTTTAAAGCTTTACTTTAACATTGTCTAGATTTTTATCAGGATGCCACTCTATCAAAATTAAAAGAAGTGAGTTTTAATATGGTCTGCTCATTTACAACGCTTGCAGGTAACTACTCCAAGCCAAAAACCTGCTAGGCGCGAATAAAATCTCAAAAACTACCTTTAGTCCTTAAAAATAAAGAAGCTCACAAGTCACAAACCAATTCACCCGTATTGTTTCTTATTTTTTAAATCAGGGTTTTATTTAACTTTTAACTCATTTTGATTGATTATTCATAATTAACTACGAACATTGGTGAAACTAAGGATGAAATAGCAGAACTAAGGTGAAACTTTGAACTTTTAGTTTAACATTAAGTGTTTCAGGGTAGGTGTTTAAGGTTTATGGTGTTTTGTGATTTCCAGCAGATAAGTTCATTTGTATACTTTGATTGTCTTGAATGTCTCCCTCTTTCGACATGTCTCGTATTGTTCTCCGTCGCAGTATTCGGTTAAGGAACGCTCTTCGGTGTAAGTGTTGATTACCGTTTGCATACTAAGAAGTTTAGGAATACTTCGTTCTTTCTTCTCAGCCCGTTTTCCGATTTGATTGCTGTCAGTCTTATAAACTTCCATTGTACCAATAGGTGCCTTGTATCCACTTCGGCGAGAAAATAAACGGCAACAGATTCCTCCCATTTTCTAAAATTTTAAAATTAATCAAATTAATACTAATTGAAATATTTTCAATTCATTAATTTCATTTTTACCTGATTAGATAACTAACACGGTTAGGAATTCACGCTTGTCAAATTAAATTAAACACGCCTGTAAAATTAAATTGGGAGCAAATATAATTTACGTCTGTTCTCCTCGGATTCTCAATCGAATCTAATTGTTTCTTTTAATTGGCCTCCGAAAGAAACCTCGGTTCGGTTTAGATTCTTAAGCAGGTTACTATGACAATTATATCCTCTTTTTTATTTTTCTAGGAAAGCAAAGTCATTCCATAAGTTAAACCGGGTGAAAATTACGAAGTCCAACTAGATCCTGCTCGCCTTAATTAATGTCTTTCTCCAACCGAATGGACAAGTACGGAAGTTGTATTGAGGTAAGTTAAGTATTATAACACAATCTGTTGATTTAGAATGTTGTGTTTAATTTATTATTAGGAATATGAAATTAAAGAATTATTGGGTAAAGGAGGATTTGCGAAAGTTTATCGAGCAAGATGCCTTCGTTCAGGATTGGAAATCGCGATTAAGATGGTAGGTATCTAATTCTACTACACATATGGTTTGTAAACAATTGCTTTGGTATGGGTTCCGTAGATTTATGCAATATCATTATTTTAGATCGACAAGAAACACATGCAAGAAGCAGGAATGAATGAACGTGTAAATCAGGAAATTATTATTCATTCCCGACTTAACCATCCATCAATCTTAAGATTCCATACATATTTCCAAGATGAACAAAATATTTATTTAGTTTTAGAGTTGTGTCATAATGGAGAATTACAGAGATATCTTAAAACTACGAAATCATATTTATCCGAAACAGAAAGTAAGTTCATTTATATAAACCATTTCACTGTCTCAACAAATATCAATCAGAGCATAACCTAACGAAATGATTCTTGTTATAGCTTCTAGCATTCTAAGACATGTCGTAGATGGGTTGCTCTACCTTCATTCAAACAATATTGTTCACCGTGACATGTCTCTTGCTAACCTATTGTTAACAAATAACATGGATATTGTAAGTTAAACCCTATTTCTTTAGTACAACTTAATATTTTTGTGATACTAAAATTCCATAATGTCTTTTTTATAGAAAATCTGTGATTTTGGATTGGCAACACGAATCAGACCAAATGAGAAGCATATGACCATGTGTGGCACACCGAATTACATATCTCCAGAAGTTGCAACCTCTTCAGTTCATGGTTTTGAAACCGATGTTTGGGGTGTAGGAGTTATGCTGTTTACAATGTTAGTAGGAAAACCTCCTTTTGATGACGACGATGGCGTCCGTTCAACTCTAACACGGGTTGTCATGTCTGAAGCGAATATTCCTCAAAACTTATCCAACGAAGCTCGAGATTTGATCCGCCGTCTATTGCAAAAGAATCCCAAACACCGCATAAAGCTCGAAGATGTACTTCGTCACTCTTTCATGACCAAGAGCAGTATTTACTATCGACCCGTATCTGCGGCCTCGAATAGGACAGATTCAAGCAAAAGGTGGTCATCATATGACAGTGGAGTTGCCTCTTCTTACCAACCTTCTTCTCTTTCTATCCCGGTATCTCAACCTCTTCCAGTTTTAAATGGAGCACATCGTAAACTAACCGAATCAAGATCCAGTATTACGCCATGTTGTAACGGTCATCTTCCTAATAGTAATCGTCGGGATGACTGTAGTCATTGCAACCCTACGACTGACTATGGTCATGTGTGTTACAGTAATAGTGTTCATCGTTGCCACCAACTTCCTACTTCCGTCCTTCCTTTACCGTCTGCTCCGAAAATTCCTATACCTCCCATCAATTCTCAAAGACTACAACCAGTTCGACAAAAGACTAAAAATGTAATTGTGAATATACTTGAAAATGGTGAAGTGTGTTTAGAATTTACAAAATATAAGGAAGGCTGTGAACGTGTGTGTGAAGTTTTACGTATATCACCTGATGGAATGAGGGTAAGCTTTAATTAATTAATTGTGTTACAAAAACTTAACTTAAATTGTTTCATCTTTAGATCGTTTTATACCAACCGAATCATGGAAAGGGTGTGTTACCAGGATCCAGCCCACCATCTTTACCAAGTGATGGAGCCAATTTTATTTATAGTTATGAAAATATACCAGAGAAGCATTGGAAGAAATATTCATACGCTGCCAAATTCGTTGATCTCGTAAAAACAAAAACACCAAAGGTTACCTATTATAGCAAAAGTGCGAAATGTTTTTTAATGGAAAATTCACCAGATCATGATTTCGAAGCTTGTTTTTATGAAGGTATAAAAATTGACATTTAAGCAATTGTGTTAAAACTAATACAGTGAGAATTATGTTAAAGTCCATTAAAAACCAGTGTCTGAAGGCCTCCACGTCATGCCAGTTTTAGAGGCCTTCGGACACTGGTTTTTAATGGACTTTAACAAAATTCTCATTGTATTATAATTTCTAGGTGGGAAGATCACAAAATCTGGAAGTGGAGTTAAGTTAATTGAATCTAACGGTGTTTCATTTAATTTTGATATGAAAACAAGTCCACATCTTTCTCCTTCTGCGCAATTAATGTGGGAGCATTTTGGAAAATGTTTAAAGCACTGTCAAAAAATCGAAAGTACAATGGAAATTTTACGACAAGATTCAGAAGATGCTTGTTTTCCTGTCATTGTCGGTAGACGCCCTCCAGAGTATACGCGAGTTTTACAATCAAGTAATTCTAATAACAACAAAGAAAATCTTTCACCTACAGCTCCTAGCATTGTAAATGTGAGAACGGTAAGCGATAGCGAACATTATTTTTATACGAATATTAATTTATTGTATTATTGTAGATTGGAGGTTACGAAGCGTCAGTTATAAGTGCAAGTTCTAAAGCAGGTTCAAATTCTAGTAAGAATAAAAGAATAATGCGAGAGTGCAACATTCCAGGTGGAAAGGCCGTACAATTTTCCAATGGTGATATTAATCTAAAATACTCTGATGGGACAACACTCTTGTACAATCGTAATTCAGCTAACGTATCTTTTACAGATTCAAATGGTAATACTTTTCAGTACAAACAAAATGATCCTATTCCAAAAGAGGTTAAACAAAAATTGTCTCACATGCCAGAGGTACTCCTTGCTCTGATGGCTTCCTCCTCAAATTAAGAGAATTCTCTAGCCTTATTTATTAACTTTTTACACAACTTTTTAGTAGTGCGGTGTCGGTTTATTAAAAAATCTTTTTTTTTATCAAAATTCAGACATACATTGTGTCATGATGTAAACAACCTTAATATAGTTAACTTTGAGAACAACGTATGGGTATTAAACTTTGAGACCCAACGGTGATATTTGTATTCTTAAATAATAATAGATTATACGGTCCTACTGAGAACATGAAAGATTTAGGTCAATCCTGGCTTCAATTGACCTGTAGGCAATATTTCTTTCTTAAAAACCGGGATTGATGTTTGATGTGTAAAGTCGACTTTAATATCGGTCTTTTCCTGCTAGGGCTGTCATCTCTGACTCACCCGTAGTGAAATATTGGAGTTCTTGGAAATCTTGTAGTTTCTCATGATCTTTAATATGAGCATAATTTGCAGCTAAACACATTAAATAATGTACCTGTAGAAATTAAATTAGGAATTAATTTATGGAAATCTTCAATTCAATGTCAGAAATAGGAATACTTACAAGACTGATAATAACCAGGGCACATGATCCAGTTGCTAGGATAAACATAATTTCAGCTCTTTCAACGTAATCCTTGCAGAAACCCTTCATCTCATGGCCACAGATTTTCATATCGTCAGACAAGGCAGTAGATGGAAAGAGGAAATCTAAAAATTTGAAGAATTTAATATTTTCTTTGAAATATGTGATTGTTTGATTAATCTTACGGAATTGATTGAGGTCGATACAGTTTCCATCATCGTAAGGAGCTTTAATATAAGTACACATTGTATAAAAGACGGAGTACGTAGAAAGAATCACGACGAGGAAACAAAGCATCCCCAACCATGCAATTTGGAGTAAGTACGTAATCACCATGAACTAAAAATAATTAAATCACGATTTATTATTAGAATCACGAGTTTTGGGAAACTTACAACTGCGCATGAGATCCTTCCACCAACACGAGCTTTCCAAGCTTTATAGACCGATCGTCTTGTTTCTCCCGTAGTTAAGAATCCAACGAATAGGATCATAAGTCCAAGTGCCCCCATAGAAGCTCCAAGGATTACAAATCCCAACTGAACGGAATCCAACCAGTCAACATGAAAATGGAATACTTCTTCAAACATTAATCGAGTAATTGTTACTCCACGATACATTGTTCCACAGAATACACCAACTCCAGCAAGGCAAAGTATTGTCGCTATAAGGGTAGCGTAAGGCATTCTCGTCATACAATTTTGACAGTTGCGACCTATAATCAAGAATTGAAACAAAGTTGATGAAAGGAGATAATTAAAATTAATCTTACCCATTTTGTCGTCTTTTGTTGAAAATTGAACACAAGTCGAATCTTGGTCTAAGGTTTAAGTTAACTAAACCGTTGCGTTGCTTTTAATTTCTGTACATCTGAGGGATTTTGTCAAGCGTGAAAAAGACTTCCCTTCCCAATGAAGATTGTTGTTACTTGTATAAGATTAGGATTTACAGGAAGTCAAATGTGTAACGGGAGTCCTCAATGATGAAAATGGGGTAAAGAAACAAAAGAATCCCTTCCCTGTAAAAAGTTAAAGAATTTATAGAAATTAAATCTTATTAAGTTAAATACTTGTTGTAATTCATACTTTTGTGACACGGTGAGTCAGCGCAGCGCTCAGCGATGATTATATTCTCAGGGTTAAATTTCTATCCTGTTGATCTGCTAAAACGTCAATCACTGCAGTTAGTAGTAGTCTTATCTGTTTCTTTTGTTTGCTTTTTTTTATCCTAACACAATCATCAAGTCATGAAATGTGACTAAATTTAGTTTGCTATGAGCTCTTAAATTTTAATGCAGCAGCGTAAGCACTTAATTTTAATTTACTCTTTTTTTTACTGTGTGGTGACTCAATCACTGAACCAATAAAATAAAACTTTGGTTTTGAAAAAAAATCAAATTCACCCAACCGAAATTATTTTTGTAAAACCCTAAAATGTTGATGTTATGAATAGAGTTTGATGGATTTTATACAGAAGAATTAAATTGAAGCATAACGGAAAACCATCTCACCTGAAAAGCCTCACCTTCCCCTCTTTCTCATACGCATCCTTCATGTTCTTACCTTTTTTGTGTTACCTGAGCTGAGGTAATGGGTCTATGCAAAAAAAAAACGAAAGGGATTTAAGTGCTTGGTAAGAATGGTTGGTCTCATGAGATACACCTCAAAAGTGTAGCTTATGATAAGCCTTTAGAAAGGACCCCAGCTATTGGCTTCAAATAACCAAAAATCAATTTTGCTTATGTTTTATTTAATTGCTCAACTCAAACCTTAGCCTTCGTCAATTCTCGATGGATTTAAAAAGTTGACACAGAATCCAAATCGTTTTTTTTTTAAATTATCATCCCAAACATTTATTTTTGAGAAAAAAAATAATTAACAGGATAAAAAATAGAAATGTACGAAACTTACTCACTGCAGAGTAAGATTTTACTTTTGTGAGAGTAAGTTTTGTGGATTTCTGTTATCCTTCTCGTCAAATCTAAATTTTTCAGAAACAAGAGTAAAATCTTACTCCGTGGTGAGTAAGTTTGGTGCATTTCTGTTAACTTTTCCAGCTTTCACTATTTGTCTTGTGAAAATTTTGATTGTGTGATTAGCATAGGTTTGACGAGAAAGAGGACAGAAATCCACAAAATCTACTCTCACAAGAGTAAAATCTTACTCTGTGATGAGTAAGTTAAATAAATATTAATTTTAAAAGAGTTCAATGACTTCCCTCATCATTGCTGAGGAAATGATGAAAATTATAAAATGAATTCATTTGTTTGATCAATTCTTTCTCCGAGAGATCTGCCATTTTACGACTTTCTCTAAAAAGACTTTTGATTGAGTATTTTTCGCTGAATTCATCAAAAGGAAGACTCAAAATGTATAAAATCGAGAATCTGTTGGATGCAAAGCAAGCGGCAGCGATTTCACGCCGCAGAGCTGCTGAGGAAGAGCGAAAAAAGCGAATCTTTAATCCAAAGCAACGAATTATTGGAGTAAGTTAAAAAATAATTACTTTTGAACAATATGTGTTAAAAATAATATTGAATTTTAGAAAGATTTTGTTGCACTCCATCATCAGATGGAAGAAAAGAAAGCTCGTGAACAGGAAGAGCGTCAACTGGAAATCGCTTATGGACGGGAACGTAATCGTCAGGATTTAGTTGCTATTGAAATTGACAACCGCAGAGCCAGGGTATGTTAGTAGTAAAATCTTTTTACATTGATAATAAATTCTTGAACTTTTTATTACATTTTTGTAGGATCGCCTTCAATTGGCAAAAGATCTCGATGTGTATCGTAAAATTCATCAGAGATACGAAGATCGCAGAGAATACGACATAAATGATATGGATGGACTTAAAAAAACACTTCCAGCTCGACTTCATGATGAAGATCCACGATGTGGCCCTGCTTCACTCCAGCGGTTTGTAATTTAATGCTTAATTATTCTGATAAAAACTTATGAACTTTATAATTAGATTTGAAGGGGAAGACGTAAATACGAAAGCAAGAGACTGTGCACAAACTCTTCAGCGAAGGGCTTGGCTTGAAGCTCAAATTCAAGAAAAGAAAGCGTCAGAAGCAGACCTTAAGAGAGCTTCGGAATTGTATGATCTACATCTTCAACAAATGGATTTGCGCACATGCGCCTTAACTGAAGCTGAAATGGAAGCTCGTCGTAGCGTTAGACTTGCAACTGCTCAATACAATTTGGCTATGGTGATTATTGTTAAAAATTTTTATCTCAAATTGTTACATTTGGTAAACTTTCTTACTCTTTTCACAGGCTTACGAAAATGAAGAGAAGAAATGTCTGGAAAAGAAAGCTCACGATGAGGCCGCCATGGCTCATATTTTGAATGTGTGTAACAGTGAGCTTTTAACTGAAACTCAGGATGCCACTTCCGTTGGTGGCCCTCATCGGGTCTGTCGCGAGCGATACAAGGGATGGGGTCAGGCACAAGTTGGAGTGATTAGAGAAGAGCAATTACGTCAAGTCATGGATAAGAAACGACGTGAAAAGGAGCTGCGTCAGGAAGATGAGGCTTGGGATAATATGAAACGACGTGAAGATCTTTCAGGACTTTTGCTGCAATATGACATGGACAGACACCGACGGTAAAATGGTTCTCACTTTCTATGATAATTAAAAGTAATTTTGTAAATATTTTAGTGATATTCGCATTCAAACTGAGAGAACCAATCAGGAGCTTGCCAGGGAACAAGTACTTCGTCAAGAGTATCTCAATCGTATCCTTTACAAAGATGCGCCTACTGAGGAATTTTTTGATCAGTTCAACACGACGACTCGCTAAAATGAAAAATCGCATAAGAAATAAATAATGATAGTCTAAAACTGTTACTGATTTAATAAATCAAATAAAAAATATAAAAAATTTCAAGGATTTGCAAAAACTTTTCATATTTACTGAGTTAACGTCTAGAGATGACACAGCAGCATATTATGGTCCACTGACCTTCATTTTTTAAGAAGTAATTATAGTAACTTATAATATTCTTCCTATGATCATGTCAAAATTTCAAGAGTGACATGACATTTCCAAAATAAAACTCAGCGAAATGTGAAGGATTTTGAATTGAATGAAAGGTCAAGTTAACATGGCCTCTGATATGACACATTTTGAGAGTCACATACTATACTTCCGGTTTTCTTGAAAAGAAGAAAATGAAGATCTTTCTAAGAGGAACAACGGCATATTTTCCGCCCATTAACATTTAAGAAGAGAAATATGGCATTAAACTGTTTCCGTCCATTACGCAACAAAAAGGTAACAATGAGCCCTGATCCTAATCGATTTGAATCTTTTGGTTGATTTTGCCTAAAAAAATTGTCTGCTTATCAAGAAACCCTTAACATGAGTCCGACTCCTCTTAAGAAGGGTTTAGGTGACTTGAGGCCCCTGTTATGCAAGTTAAGAATAAATACTAAAATTAACCCCTTCCGTCCCATGATCGCGATTTCTTTCGCACTGAATTACGTAATTTTGAGGTTTCTGAACTAAATCACGTATATAAATACAATCTGAAGATCAAAGATCTTTATCATACTGTGAATCATTTTCATACACACATCTTTCTTAAACACTGTTAATCTTAATATTAAGTTCAGGATGGCGTCGTCATCCCGCTCTTACTTGTGTAGGAACGGGATATTCTTTCTAGCACTTGTTGTCACCAATTTCATCTCTTCTGCAATTGCTTACCCTGCCGAAGATTTAGATGATAGAAATTACGTTTTGGAAAGAAATGTGACAGTAATTTTTAATCATGAAGAACCAGAGATTGAAGCTGGAGAAAATTCACCATCGCCTGATTTTGCAACGACTGTAGAAGAAGAATCCGAAGAGGATGATGACAGCGAAAGCGATGAAGATGATAAACCAACATTTTTCGAACTTACATCACCATCAGTGACTTTAGTTAATACGAATGCCAATATCAGTGCTTTGGATAATACTACAGTAATTGAGAAGGATTTGGAATCAGAAATTCAACCTCAAGCTACTGAAATTGAGGAAGTGTTCGAACATGTTGCGAAGGATGAAGAAAATGATCTCGAAGTAGCTGCTACTGGATATGGGGATCACCACGGTGGACAGTGAGTAGTGAATTTGAAGTTTATTTTTTTTACATGAGTTTACAGTATCATAATTCGTTTAGCTATGGCGGTCATAATCACCATGGACATAAAGATGGACATAGCCATCATTCCAATCATCACGCAGATAAAGGTAAGCATTTTAAAAGTTATAAAAAGAAGTCAAAGTCATACTTAAAAATGTAGTTTTTCGTATACATCTTAAAGTTTCATTTCATAACTCGTATAGGGTATAAAGGGCATCACGGGCATCACAATCATGGAGGTTACGCGCATGGCAAACATGGACACCATAACAATGTCAGTGAAAGTAAAACTTTCCAATATTAGATTTACAGTTATTTTTTCCATAGGCACATAAAAAGGGAAGCCATGGTCATAATCAAGGATACCATTCTGGGCATAAGAACGGACATCAGAAATACGGAGGTCATCATCACGGGGGCAAAGGTAAAATCTGAGGAAATACTGTTTAAGAAACGTGTTTACATTATAAATTCCTAAGGTGCCAAGCATTCTGCTTATGGAAAAAAAGGTCATCATAAAAAGGGTCATTCCACAAAGGGATACCACAACACATATCACAAGGTAAAAAAACTAAAGTTCTCCAAAATTTTCTCAATTGATTCGCATTATAATTTCTAAAGGACGAATACAGCAAAAATCACCACTTTTACGATGATCATCATGATGATGAACATCACAATCATCACGGACACCATGGAAATCACCACAATCACCACCACGGAGATCAGGTATAACTGAATTACTTAAGTCGTGAAATCATTCTTTTCTCATAAATTAAATTTTTTCCAGTATCATGGCGGCCATCATAATTCTGGGTAAGAGTAATTAAGCTTAAAAATATTTTAAATTGGATTTTTTGTCATTAAACATTTCTAGTCATCACGACGGGCATAACAAGCATTACGGGCACTATGACCGAGGTAATTTTTAGAACCAATGTTTGCCTTCTGATCTTTATATCTAAAATCGATTTTTTAATTCAATAGGTCACCACGATCAGGGTAAAAATATTGACTAAAAGTTAAACATTGACTGTTGAAAATTTAATATTGAAACTTATTTAGGACACAAAGGACATCATTCCCATCATGGAAATCAAGGTTATCTCAACAATAAATAATTTATTACAAAGTATGAAATATTTTTAACCGACTTCATTTTTATAACTTTTTCAGGGCACCACGGGCATAATAGCCACTACGGAAATCATGTAAGATTGATTATTAAAATTAAAATCTATTAAAGTTCTTAATCATAATTTTCATCCAGGGTGGAAATCATCATCATCATGGACACCACAAGAAGCATAATGATCATTATGGCGGACATGATAATTGATCTATTTAAGAAGCAGACTAATTTTAATTTAATTGAGAAATTTTAATATATTTAATCTATGAACTCGTGGAAAAGGGCATACAAAATTATTCAACAGTGAAACCAAGGCAAGGGTAAGATTTGCTCAACGATTGGCTTAGAAAGGTGAATTTACCCTAAAACAGGATTAATAATTGAGTCTTTCCATTATTTCACACTTATTCATAATAATTTTGTATTATTACCAGAAACTGAAAATAAAAATGTTTCATGTCCTATTAACTAAATTAAGTTCGTATGATTTGAATAATTTCAAGCTTTTAATATAATTCAAAAAGTTCAAACATTTAATGGATCAGGGTCAGTACCAAGCGGTAAATAGTTGATAAGTGACTTTAAAATCTAATGTAGCGAAACAGAACAAATCAATTTCCATGCATTATGCAACAATTTAATCATGTCAATGGCTTCTCGTCACTCACCACTGCCAAAATACAAGATCAGGGAAAGTAATTTCATTAAACATTTTACACATGCAAAGTGGCTATTTGCAGATCGTGGAAATTGCACACTTGATTTCATCGTAAAAAATTTAGATCGAATCATGCTTGATTTAATTCTTATGTAACAAATACATGAAGTGAGGCGACAATGAAAACAAAAACGAACCCATACTCATTTCTAAAAATTTTTGGTGCTGAATCTCCAAACACTAATCGAACGAAGACAAATAAAAAATGGACTGCTTAAAACTGAAATCCTTTGTCAAGTACCTATAAACTATTCAACTGGATGCTTTAAAATACATAATCAATCAGCGAAAAAACAGCTATATGAAGAAAAAAGAGTGAAATAAAAATATTAATTTTTTTTTAAAAAAAAACTATGTCAATGTTTTTGTCTATTCCAAGAATCATTGAATGAAGAATTGTTTTTTATATGACTTGGATTTTTTTATACGAAGCGGTGCTAACTTTTTGGTGTTGGGTGGTAATTTCCGAGACCCAGCAAAACGATCTAAAACATTTTTAATTTTGTAGACCTAATATTTTGTTTAAAAAACTCAAAGTGGCGTCTGAGTGAAGCAAACAACAAAAAGTGACTTCCTTCCGTCAAATGATTTCCTCAATTACTCTCGTAATGTCATCGATTATTCTTTTCCACTCCTCATCTAATTACGCTACAAAAATTGTCCCACAAAGAAATAACCCACCGCTTCAGAATTACCCACCGCTTTGGAAGAAGCACTGCTTGGATGTTAGAAAGGACACCACTTTGAGCAATTGTTGTCACTCCAGAAAAAAGTTTGTTTAATTCTTCGTCATTTCTGATGGCAAATTGAAGATGATGAGGGATTATACGTTTTTTTTGTCTCTTGCTGCATTTCCTGCCAATTCCAAAACTTCAGCAGCCAAATATTCCATTACTGCAGCCAAGTAAACTGGAGCTCCTGCTCCAACACGTTCAGCATAATTTCCTTTCCTCAAAAGACGATGAATTCTTCCAACTGGAAATTGAAGTCCTGCTCGTGATGATCGGGACTTTGTCTTGGATTTTACTTTTCCTCCTTTGCCAATTCCAGACATTTTACTAAGGTTGAGCTTTTTGAAGTTCTTGAGGAAGATACCAAATTCTGAAATTATGAGAAATTCAACCTCTTGGATTTACACCCCATCCCATCCGGACCGGAGAGAGTAAAATTTCATTTTGCAAATTAGCGAAAAACTGTTATTTTAATTTGGTAGACCTAAGATTTTGTTTAAAAACCTCAAAATGGCGTTAAAGTGAAGCAAACACAATTCAACTGGATTAGAATCCAATTCCAAGCAAAAGAGTAATATTTGACTCTTCTCCTCATTGGTTAACGAAATTTCATACGATCAAGCTAACAGAATTGCGCTTTGCAAGCAGAAGAGTAATATTTGACTCTTCTCCTCATTGGTTAACGAAATTTCATACGATCATGCTAACAGAATTGCGCTAAGTTTCGAAAAAAAGTGAATTCCGTATGTAATTCAATAAATAAAATGCGAAATTAATGTTAGTGTGTGAACATTATTACCGTAAAATTCCAATTAAACGCACTGCGCGTTTAATTAATTTTTGGGGTCCGACCCCTGAGCGTTTATTAGGA
>JAQGCN010000339.1:0-25102 GCA_034699725.1 Friesea truncata
CTACTACCCCCATTCATCGAAGATTTTGTATCGTGCATCCTTATTTCATGTTCTGACATATTGGAGTATCTTGAAAAAACGTAATCATCCCTCATACAGTGAAAATGACTTAAAGTCCCATTAAATTTACATTCAGAATTACTACAATCTGAATGAGTTCTATCAAAATATTCGTATCCATCTAATATATCTACGTTTGAATGGAAATCTCTGAGATGAAGGGAGAGTTTGTGAACATCAGACACAGAAAAGTGACAACGAGGGTGACCACAGTGGTAATGTGGGATTTGGGGTGTTTTGCTCAGTGGGCACGATTGATCTGGACAGTTTACGTTTTCTGGGAAAGATATAAATCCAATTGGATCTTTCATATCTGGAGATTCAGCTTCATCATCTTGGCTTCTCGGTTTCGGGAGTTTAAAGCTTGTGAAAACTGCTTCGTTGGATCCTCCAGAAGACACCTAAGAAAATACAAGCAACGGATTAAATACTAACTTCGAAGTTAACTGTATGCTTAGTTCCCTAATCATGAAAATTTAAAGTTAATTTTATGTGACTTTAACCAAAAATCTTCCAAACTTACTTCAATAATACGATTTTTAGGAGGTCTTCCACGTTTTCTTTTGAAAAATCCATCCAAATTATCCACAGGCGATTTATCTGTTGTTGGTGTAACGAATTCTAACTTCTGATTTCTTTCGTGCTCTCTGAAATGTTCCAATCTACGAAATGGTTCATCCGTCCCAAGAATCACTTCAGAGCACCCGTCCTAATCGTAAAATTAAAATTAGAACAAAGAATCAATCAGAAGAAAGCTGATGCATTAAACTCTATTAACTCCCCCCCCCCCTTGAACATAAATTGTCTTCTGCCTCTTATTATTCCAACCACAATAATTATTGTGTCATACCCATAGACAATGATGATGTTTTTCTCGATACTGATATTGACATTTTGCTGAGACACAGGGTATGGTTGAATCCTGTGCATCAAAATTAGCAGGGTCAACCGTAAAGTAAGCCAATGAAGAAATCCTATTCTCGAGCTCGTGACTTCGGCTGTGTTCAGACGCTACTTCAGCAGTTCTAAAAATCATTAAAAAACTTAATGAGTGAAAGGACGCCTGATACGTTGCAGAAAATAATTTAATTTACCCGAGTAAAGCATTGACACAGCTCTCAGCACGGCAATGAAAGTGATCTTCAGGCGTCACTTCACATTTGCAACTCTGAATAAACTTCCTACCAGCATCTTCCCCACTTCCCGATTGATCTTCAGCGGCTCTGCTACCTCCGGATTCGAAATCTTGGTTTACTGAAGAATGATGACTATTTTCATCATCAAATTTTGAATTGAGGAATGAATCGTTAAGTCCAACAAAGTCGGATCCAATGGTACCTCGCATTACGCTTTGAGCTAATTTAAATTTACGATATGCCAATTCTGAATCACGTCGCTCATGTTTCCTCTGAAAGTAAAAGAAAAATGGCATTTGAAAATTTTTCAAATACGACATTAAAATAAGAGTTCTTAATTTAAAGTTAAGTTTATTGTAAGTAAAACATCTTTACACCGAGACTGACCTTATGCGAATAAAGTTGACCGGATGAATGGAGTACATAATTACACCCTTCCCGAATACAATGGATATGATTACAAACACGTGAAAATCGACAATTTGGATATTGACATATTTCATGTTTCATAAATTTTTTAAATCCATCACGATTTAATTGCTCATCTTTTATATGATAAGATTTGTGTTTCTCTGTAAAAAAAAAATAATAATAAAATTCTTAATAATCATACCAATCAATCAGAAAAATTAATGCAAATTCATCATTCTTATTTTTATTTTGCAACTACTGTATAAATTAGCGGCGTGGGTGAATTTCAATCAATCATCGCCTTCATTTTTATTTTCAACCCTCAAAAATATCTTCCAAATTAATCTTGTCATTCTCATTTTATTATTCATCAACACAACCAAAATTCAATCAAAAACATAATCTAAAATTACAATCTTCAGCTTTTAAAATCGTGTGTAAGGAAGCTTTGCGATTCGTTGGCAAAAAAGATTGAATGAATTCAAGGAGACTAATTTTTGCAAGCAAGCACTTTAAAATTAATAATAGTTTTCTTGCCCTCATTTTCATAATCAACCAATCAGATCATTACTTTAACATTTTTCTTATAAATAAAAATAATTCAACAACGCCTTACCCATATCAGCTTTATTTTTAAATGTATACGAACAACTTCCTCTTCTGCAATGAAAATGAGTGGTATGTTGTCTTCTAAAACTGCAATGATCAGAACCACAATCTTCTGCAGCACGAAATCGCTGAAACCCTTCTTGAATTATGGCTGAATCTTTTCTATGGTAATTTGCGTGCATTTGGACGTCGCTTGTACTTATATAAACTTTCTCACAGGAATCCTACAAAATATTAAATCAGATTAAATCAGATATTTTAAAAGTTAATTTAAATTAATTTTGTATACTTGAAGGCAGTGGTAATGAGTTTGTTTCCGATTGTGAGGACAATGACCAAATCTATCCGTACAATCATCAGATGGAGAGTACCTGAAAATTAATTATTAAATATATTACAGTCAAAATCACTGGAAAAATCTGGATTTAATTCCCAATAATATTGAGAAAATTTAATTAAAAAGTTAAAATGGATTTTATATACTACAAAATAATAAATTTAAGAATTAAATTTTAATAAATATTTTAATACCGCATAAATCCATGTTGAAGTGATTCATCTCTTTTTTTATGCCATTTAAAATGTCGTATCATTTCTTCTTTTTTAACAAAAACACGAGATCCATGTGAACATTCTAAACAGTGAAAATGTTCCCTGTAGTTTAAATCTCTGCAGTGTGCATGACCACATTCAGAGAATGATCCAAATCTTCGAACGTATCGAGTATAGTCAACAGGTCCAGTCCCTTTTCCAAGGAGTCCTTCACGTATAACTGGAAATGAATTCAAACCACGACCTGTTGGAGTACCTTTTCCTAAATCAATTCATAAAAAAATTCATCATTAAAATTAAATATTAAATTATATACCCTTCCTTAACACGTTAAGAAATCTTGAATAATTTTAATAATATTTTACTTCAAAAAATATTGATTTTAAATGGTTGAAAGTTTACACATAAAATTCAGAATTGTGTATTCGACCCTTGAAATTTTGTATTTTTTTTTATTAAGGATCATCAATCAGCTTTTCGTTTGTGTTGTTGTATGTTATACGTTAAGTATAATTACTTTCAAATCTTTTCCAAAAAAAAGTAAAATTTTGAATGTTATTTGATGTTGTATTTCTGAAGTGGGCCTCTTCTTCTAATCTCTTTTTGAATTCTATTATAATGAATTCAATCCCTCTCCTCAAAATAGAAACTCCAAAAAATAGGAAAAATGGTTTAATGATTTCGACACCTAAACACAATCCCCTTTACAAAAATAATAATTCTGATATGACCCTATGAATAGGATTTCTTTACAAAAAACTACTTATTTGTAGTTGTTGACACGAGTGATTAGACGGATTACTTTCACAAATCCAAAGAAGAAAATTGAAATTGGGCAAATCTACTTTTTTCCTATACTCAATCTTCAACAACTTCTCAGTTCAATCATTTCCAAAATTTGATGAAGCGGAAGTGAGTTTTACGAATTTGTTTGTAATGAAATGATTACCATTTACAGCACTTCGTTGCTATTTCCAGCAAGATAAAAACTTGTTAGTACTTTTATAAACTTATATTTTTTTTTTAAAAACTGGTGTATTTCACGTTTCATGATTTGTTAAATTCTAGTTTAAGCCATAAAAATATTTTTAAATCAATGCTTCTTCATTTCAAAATTAAGCTCATCAATCTTTCAAAATTCTGACCTTGGATTTCTATAAAAAATATTTGAAGAGGAAGAAAAGAAACCCCGGAAAAGGAAATCTTCACTTTTACTTTCATTATTGTTTACACGTATAAAAGTGAGTATAAACGTAAAAAAAAGTTTCATCGTCATCAATCTTTCACCCGTTTTTGAAGTGATCCTTTTCATAAATCTCCTCTTGATTAAGGTAAACTTTTTTTGAGGTATCCAAAAAATCAATAATACACACCTCGACTTCTTATTTTTTGGTCTTAAAGGGGTAAATTCTTCTTTTAAGGATTACAAGAATCATACCAAAAAAACTTAGGATCCGATTTCCCCTCTAATCCTTTTCTGTGGAAAAAAGGAACTTGAGATCCTTAACCCTTTTTTCGTGGACTTAACAAAAGAAACTTGGGTGTTTTTTTATATCAAAAAATCCTTCTTCTTCTTCTTCTTTTAAAAAGGGAGAGAAAAAAAGGCCTTCAATTACTTTATTCGAATCAAATTTCTGAGGTCCAGGAGTAAATATTTGAAGGAATTCAAGCTTAAGATTTTTCTAAAAAGAAATATCTCTAGTCTGGAAGGCAGCTGTTCAACTTTTTTAACCCTTTACTTTCACAACAAAAAATCCTTAAGGGATTTTACTTTCACGTACAAATGGAAAAATTCGTGGGAAATAAAAAACCATCAACTATTTCTTTCTTTCCAGGACGAAAATTTTAAACACTCTCTTATTTTAAGTAGGAAATTTTTCTGCTTATTATGATTTTTATATTAGAATTTTCATAAGTATTCTAATGTAATACTGAATCTAACAAAATGAAATAAAACATTAATTCAAATGAACAAATCTGTATCAAAATTGAGCTGAACATCTCAAAAATTTTAGCAAATATGCTAATCGGCTTCAAAATTTCTCTAAACTTTTTTTTTACATCAAAGACAAGAAACTTATATAAAAAATAATGATATTTTACCGTTATAAAAATCCTACCATTGAGAACAAAAGGGGATAAAAAAGGAAAGGAAAGGGTTAAGAAATTTTATTCTATTGATATCAACTGTTGAATTGGAATTCCCATGAAAGAGGAATTTTTTCTTTGGATTATTTATTGTATTTAGTAAGAGTAAAAGGGGGGTTTGAATTATATTATTGGCAAAGATTAATAAAATATGAAAAAGAAAACTGCGGGTTAAGGTTGAACTGAATTAAAATTACATAAACCTTTCATTACTTACACCACCCCAGACAGAGATGAAGGAAAGAATTGAATTGAGGCAGGTAAGGAATGGACTGAATCCTGTAACAATCTTTCTCTATGTGGTGGTTTTCCTAAATTTTTAACCCTCAGTTCACTTATTATGAACAATACTCCTAAACTGACATAAATTACATAGGAATGAAAATTTTCCCTTTTTTCCTTTATTACAGTCAACAATATAATTCTAACAATTCACCAGGAAGGAACCTGATCTTCTTTTTCTTACAAATAAAAAACAGGGAATTGGAAATAAACCCTCGAGGTGACTTTACGTTTTGTTTTCCTAATTTTTAGAAAAAACTTTTCAACACGCCTTTTAAGTTTCTTTGAAACATTTTAAAAACCCTTTTGGCCTTTGGCTAAAAATTTGATTCATTCAAATCAGAAGATTTTTTGATTCTTTAAAATTCAACACAATTGGAGGAGATTTGTTTGCAAGAAAAAACGTCAGTTAGAAAATTTAACATATTTTCATTCATTAACAATCAGTTACTTTTGCAGATAGAGTAAAATGATTATGGTTCAATTTTAAGCTCACCTTTAGATCTATGATGATGTAATTTATGCTGTGTAAATCCAGAGCTGCTGTTAGTATTTTCATTGATGTTATTACTATTGCATTCCCCTTGATTGTTATTATTGTTAAGATTGTTGAGTTGAGCTTTGAGTGTTACATTGCTCTGATTGGTTGATTGTTGATGACCGGAATTAGATAGTGGACTTGAATTCTGATGGCTTCGAGAACTAGCATTTGAACCAATTGAATTATCTTTACTTGATGATTGATTTCGTTGGACTTGATTTACGGAATCCTGCATTGCTGCTAATAATCGAGCCATACTCTCTGGTAACATCATCTAAATTATTCAAGATAAAAATAAATTAAAAATTGCAAAATTCATCATATCCCATAACACTTTTTTACAAAAGAAAAAATAAGACGTGATTTTATTATGATTTTTGAGTAGTAATTTTAATTTTAATGAACAAAATTCCTCGTCTTCCTTATTCCACACATGTGTGTTGTGTAGTGTACTGAATTAAAATTCCTCAAATCTTTCATCTTGAAAGAAGAATTTTGTTGAAGATGGAGATGAAAATAATTGCAAAAAAAGTGATAATAAATAATCTAAGGGCCAATCAAAAGACTTCTTTTGAAAAGTGCCAAAAACTCCTCCTTCACATGGCAGGCGTCCTATTAAAATAAAAACTAAAAAATATAGGAAAAAATAACAAAAATGATGAAGAAGATCCAGGTCGAACGGGCGGCGGTGATTTTTTCATTGGATGTTTTTTAAAGTTAAAGAAATAAGAAGAGAGAGATGGGTAATTAGATTTGCTACAAATTGACAAATGTATAAACAGGTGCATACGATTTAAAAATCATTCGCCTCTTTATCGCCAGATCAAAAGAAGAAATGAGTCTTAAAAGCTTTTTTTTTATTTTTGGAAGAAGAGACATTCACCGGATGTGAAAGATCTTTAGAAAACTTCTAGAAAATATTCTTCCTCTTCTTTGCAAAAACAAAATACGATCTCTTTTTAAAATGAAATTGACATTGGAATTAACATCAAAAAGTGACTAATTGGATAATTTCAAAGTTTCAGAGTGGCAACGCCATGCCAGGAGATGTAAATAGTGTTTACGGATTTTAAAAATTTTAAGTTATCACAAGAACTTTTACTCAACCGAACTTGCAATTTCAAGATAATTCAAAATAAATTAAGCTGATGTTAAAATTATAAACTTAAAAGAAACTTTAAAAAACTGTTTTGTACGGAAGGAAAGTTTCGCAAAGAATTAGAAAAAGTGAATAAATTTTTATTAATTCCACACAGATTGTGAATTCTTTTACTCTCCTTAAAATCAAAATCATGTCTTTCTAGTATTTGATATTTATTCAACTCGTTTATTGGCAAAAGTAAGAAAACGTCTTGCTCTGTTAGATTTTTTTTTATTCTCACATTCCGGAATGTCCCATTGTAGTTTTAGAATGTGTCTCCTGTCACTTCATTAACTTTACGAGTCATTCCTTTTTTCCACAAACCACACAATTCACCCATTAATTCTAATCAAAGAGATCAACCCAACAAAAGGAAAAGAATTTTACTTTAATCAATTCTTAAATTATCTTTTCTTCTCAAAATAAAATCACTGTGATTAATAATACTTTGAAAAAATGATCAGCATCATTCTAAAACTTACGTCCAGCTGTGCAACAGAGACCAAAATCTTTATCATCAGTCTCACAGAATGAAGGACTTAATGCGTCCCTTCCATTCCAGGAATAAAAAACCAAACAATTCTCTTTTTAAAAAAAAAACAAAAAAAAACTGGTAGATCAAATCAGTCAGGAGAAAATCTTGTACTCACAAAATTTTAAAATTAATTTTTTTTCTTGACATGATTCATAGAATACTTGAGGGTGCTGCTGCTGTGTTGTATTTAAGTATGTATCCTTGATTAAGTGAATTTTGCCTATAGGAAGCGTGATCTGAAACCGTGTCTGCTAATTTTAGTATATTGGAATTTTTGTCAATCATAAAATCTCTGAAACGAATCAGAAAGAAGAAAGAAATCTCTCCTAATTTACATATAATAGAATAGGAAATTCCACTTTGAAACAATCATGGCATGGGTAGGGGCAAAAAGGGAGGGTGAATAGAATGATTTTGGATATTTTATAAAATTGACTGAAATAAATGAGGGACCCAGGTACCAAAATTGGGAAGATCATTTACTTGATAAGACGAAGGAGTGGAGGGGGTCTCTTTGGGATATTTTTAAGGTTTAATATTTTTATGAATGCAAAAAATGAAGGATGGGGACGGGGATGCATAGCAAAATACTCTAATCCTAATAATATGTATATGAAAAAGCAATCAATAAATTATATGGAACGTGTTCGAATGATTAATTGAGAGGATACCTTAAGATCACTACTTATAAAAAATGTAATTATAAATTTTATTTTTACCTTATTCGGTGTCTGCTGTGTTTCATTTGGAAGGCTGTTGAGATGCCGATGTATAAGATGATTCGGTGGAGGAATGTCAGTTGAATTCGGTTTACCACCTGCTGGGAATAATTAAGAAACAAAAAATATAAATTATAAAAAATATTTTACATTTTTAAAATTTTTATCAATAATTTTTTTAAGCAAAATGCTCAAAGCAAAAAAAAGGGAAAAGGGTAAAAATTATCATCACATTTTTTAATGTGCCTTTTTCACGTTTTATTTTAAAATCCAGTTAATTGATCTTCTGTCACACAAACGCATGTCAGACCTAGGAAACATTTTGAACAACTAAACTTAAATTAGTAGCATAATTGTTGTTAACTAATTTATTCCTGATGAAGGTAACAACTGTTTTCAAAAATCAGTCAAGAGAATCTCCGAAATATTATTCAAACTTTTTCGAACAACTTTATATTAATACTTTTTTGTTAATAATACTGGCTAATTCTGATTTTTCTAAATAATGCATATTTTTGTATAATTAAGAAACGTGAGATTTATATGAAAAGTAGAATTCGGCACGCTTCTTCTGTCCCATTTGAGGAGGCCTGGTAGTGCATAATAGACCTTAAAAATCGTGGTAATAATGAATACTATTACATAATAGGAAAATAAGGAGGTATACACAAAATAATCATAATAAGAAAAACAGGTAGAACTCATGCAAGAGCAGAGAAATTTTTTCACACTTTAGGAAAAAAAAAGAAAAAAAATTTACAGATTTTTCTCAGGCAATTTATTAAAGAGAAGGGGCTGTTTTTTTTAATAATTTTTTCCACAAATTGAAACTTTCCTGTTTGTTTTACTAATTATAATTTTTTAGTTACTTTTTAAATAATAAAACCGTTACATACATAATACATAACCTAACTCAAAATTTTTGTCCATTGTTCCTTATAATAATTATTATTTTTACGCATAAATTGGGATTAGTGCGTAGCGTCATGGGAAAATACCATTTTTGAATACTAAAAATTTTACAATGAGCCAAGTAAAGATTCTCTTGTCTAACATTTGACCTCTTGTATTTGACCCTTATCACATACACATTTTCAAGCTACTCTTAAAGTTATTTCTATTCTTAACTCTTTGCGGTTAAAGGAAGAAGAAAATACAAGGAAATCTCTCACTTATTTTTTATTTCTTTAACTCCGTCGTACACAATAGGATTAAACACACATTCAATCAAATCCTTTTAGGAAAATTACAAACTAAAATCCCAAAAATATATCCATAAGTAAAGTATATTTTGTAATTTATAATATACAAAATTAGAGCAATTAAATTGTCATCAACGAAGAATATCAACATCTCCACTTTTCATTCAAAAGAAACAACGCAATTTTATCAAAAATGTTTATATGTAAAATTATTATGTAAGAAAGAACTTTATCTTTAAAAACGAAAGTCGTAAATTATACAACAAACACAAATTTTCACAAGACTAGGGTGACTTTATTTAATCAAATAATTATCAACAAGATTAATTATAAGATTTAGTTCTTGTATGAAATTGACACTGTTTAATTTTTTTTTGATTTATGGATATCGTTTTTTAATAAGAGATGGAGATTTAGAGATGCAATGGAAATTTCAAGTAATTTTAGGCAAAGTGAATTTTTGAGATATTAATAAAAATAAAATATAGACTCTTTCTGTTGTAATCTCCATTTCCATTCCCTTGTCATCGAGCCTTTATCATTTCCAATCTGAGTATTTTTGAAGGGAGTGAAGACATTTGCAAATGACAGGACTTTCTTATGATAAGAAAATAAGGGAGCATGTGGATCTCCTCAATTTCAGTTCATCCGTGACAATTTTAAGACGCCTTGATTCTTTTTACAAAACTGAACTTACAACTTTAACTTTTGTAGTAGTGAAGTGTTTTTAAGTAATTTGATCTTGAAGAAACTCACTTGCAAAGATTTCTTCCCTTCAACTAAATTTTACGCCTTTTTATGAATATGTAAACATGAGAATCTTCTCCTGTTGAATTTATGTTTTATTTAACCATTTTTATGCACAGAGGCAAAGATAACATTAAAATTGTGTACTTATACTCTCTCTGTCTCTACCTTCTTATTCTTTTTTCTTTCTAATTTTTAAATCACTTGAAAAGACTTAAGATCATGCCATTTCAAGAACTCATTACCATACTTAAATAACAGAAAAATGACGAACCATTATTCATTTATTATTCCTAGACTCAATACATTCTCTCAAGTTTCAAACCTTAAAAAAATCACTAAACAAAACAATACCATTTTAAGTTAAAGAAAAAAACGAGAGGCTTTTTTCTTCTTTATGTAAATATAAATTTCCATCATCATCACTCAAATAATTTACTCGATGACTACGCTAAATTACTCTCAATTCGAATATTTTAAATATTAAAAATAATTACGAAAAATATTTTCAACAAGAAACTCATAAATACACGAGTTTTATTTAAAAGTAAGAATAAGTTATTTTTAAATTGCAAATTAAATTGGCTTCTTTTTAAAAAAAAATCTTCAAAAATCTAAATATTCAAAACATTTTTTTTTGCTAAAAAAATAAATAATTATTGTTAGTTGAAGAAATAACAATTAAAGAAGTCATTTGAGTTTTTTTTATAAGAAAGAAGAAGTGAGTGAGCTTGTTTTCTCTCACCATCTACAAATCATTTTTACCTTTTTTCCTTCCACATTAAATCATACCTTACCTTACTTTTCTAATTTATGAGATGAAGAAGTTTAGCATATAGCGTGTTTTTTGGTATTGTATGTGGTCTTTTTTACCTCTTGTCAAGATATGGTTCACCGCATATTCTACCTTTCCTTAAGTAGGATCAACAAAAAAAGAAACACTTTTCTGTTTATCACACAAATTTTCTGCTACTTAATTACAATTACAAAAACTCCGCCCCTTCAGGCATTATCTTACTTTTGCTTTGTATGAATACAATTATCCTCTTAAATTCAATTCCTTTCGTAGATGTGCTACCGGTGGGAGACTGTAACTGATGTTAAATATAACATTGTTTAATTTTATTTTTAGAATGTCCGATACAAAATATATAGTTTTTTTCTCAATCTTTGATTGACCACTACCACCAACCACACGCGTCTCTTCTTTTTACCTTTTTATGGAAAGTTGTATGCAAAGTTTCCTTTTGTAAAGTTAATGAGAAAAACGAGTTGAAGTTAGATTGACAATTGAGATATGGTTGGATAATGGGAAATTCAACAACCATTTAATTTCCCCTTTACAACACAACTTTTATTACACTCCTAAATTACAACTGTGGACAAATGAATGGGTCAAACTAAACATACCAAATTCAGCTCCTTATTTTTCTTCTTTCTATCCAATCAAAATTAAGAAATTTTATTTCCAACATTTAATATTATTATCATCTTATCATCACAACTAAAAGATAAACGATTTATGCAATTTTAAAACTTTAACTCTTATCTCTTTACATAAACAATGAAAACAATTAAGAGTCCTTTGATCTTTCACTTTGACTAATTTAATCACTAACTCTTCAGTTTAACTTAACTCAATCAATAAAAATGTCAAAGAATCATCCCTGAAAATTTTTATTTTTTGATATGATAGCAGAAATTATAGGAAAAATGCATCGTTAAAGATTTAGAAAAATAGATTATTAAACCCAGATTTCAACAGTGAAAAAAATGGATCTCGTGTCGGTATCTTTTTATTCTGCAAAGAGATGAGAAGAAGAAATGATTTTAATTAATTGTTTTATATAATTGAAGTAGTCTAATTTCATTTCTTCATTAAAAATCTCAGGTTTCTTTTCAATCAACAAAACCTAAAAAAAAATTATGGATCCTGGAGGGACGTTTCTACACTAAAATGAACTATTATTACAGAGATCATAGTGAAAAAAAAAACCATTTTGGAATAATTTTTTAAGAAGAGATGAGATAATAGGAGTCTTAATGACGCTGATGGTGCATAATGAAATGAATAGTATGATTACCAAAAGTAGGAAAAAGAATAAAGTGTCTTATTAAAATCAAATGAAAATGAAATTCTTTTTCTTAAAATATAATTAATTTGACATGAGAAAATCGTTTAAAGAAATTTATTAAAAGAGCCCGCACCTTACTTCAATTTTCTTAAAATATTTTTAAATTTTTAATAAGTTAAAAAACAAGTTTATGAGACTAGAAATAATGCCGACATTGTCTTTTTTTTCTTAACCTGAAGAAAATAATAAGATTTTAAAAATGGTTTAAATGAGAATATGCTAGGCATAAGATACTTAAGAGGAATAATTTTGATTTATGTAAGAGTTGTTCCAAGTGTTTTTTTATGAATAAAATTTTAAGGTTAAAAAGATACCGCATAAGGATTAAGTTTAAATCAAGAGATGCCAATAATAAATATTTCTTTAGAGTCATTTTTAAGCTCCTAATGGATGAAACAGATGGCAGATTCACAATTTCTAATTTACAACACCAACTTATAAGAAAAACCTTGGATTAAATTTCAGTTAACATGTTTTTTAAACTTATCCTGGACACGAAATATCCATAAAATAAAAACCAACTCACCCTCAGGTGTTAATTCAAAATAATATTTATAATACAAAAATGCAAAAAAATGATAAAATAGTGGATATTATTTTTTTTAAACCAACAATAGTTTATCATTTACTTATTAATTTACACATTTTAATCTAACGCCTTTTAGTTAAATTCCAAAATAAAAGTGCGAACTAAAAATTATTTATAACAGTTAGTTTTAGTTACTTCAAAGTCCATCATTTCTTTATCGTTTTTTGTATACAAATTCAAAGTAAGCTAATTCAAAATGTTAATTTTTTTGAATTTAATTTATATTTAATCCTGGAAAGAGAAGAAATTTTGTTTCGTTTCATGAAAATTGAAATTGTTGAAAAGTTAATAATTATTTGAACCAGATTTTGATATACGTAATAATTAAATCCATTTCCATGTCTTAAATATCACTTTCTTAAAAGTCGTAACTTGTATTTGTAATGTATACAAAAGTTGTTTTATATCCATGAAGTGTATTATCTCTCAGCTGGAACTTTTCCTAACAGGTTTTTTTTTCTTTAAATGTTAAAAATTCATCTCTTTCCCCATAATGTCTCCATTTAATAAATGTTTATACAGAGTTTAAAGAGCTTTTTACACCAAATGAAAAACAGGCATTTTGAGAGGATTTATGATAAACAGAAATAAATAAAATTAAAATTATGGGATTAATCTATCATCATTCCTTTAATTAAAACCTTTACTCCAACAGTATTATGTATGAACTATTATTTCAATATCAAATTATTTTCTAGAAATAATTTTTCCTGTAAACGGTGATTAAACGGTGATACAAAAGTTTCTGAATTACGAAATTCAGGATCTCAATTCTCAAATTGCCAAAACTTAATTCCAAATCCTAACCATGCCATACCAAAAAAAACACTACGTGTTTATCTTGTTAATAGAAGCAGTAGTCTAGCCTTGTATTTTGCTAGAAAAGCAGCAAGCAATGCAAAAAAAAAAAAGAAAAGAAAAATCCTCTGTTTAAATTTTTCGCAAGTGTAAATAAGAGGATGATAAATGATTTTTCTTCCAATTTCAATTTTTCACTCCCTGTCTCTTTTAATCCATTGTACAACCTCCGTTGTAAAAAGAATCCTAAAAATTCAATTCTTCTTTGTCTTTTGTTTACTAACCCTGAAATACCACAGACTACCAAAAATCATTCCAATCTTTATTTAACGTTCTTTTTGCAAAAACTTAGGATCATGTTTGCTCTTCTACGAGAATACGAAGAGAGAATAGAAAAAGAAATATTCCGTTACTTTTTCGCAGATTTTATCACTAATGCCTCATCCTTTTGTTCATCATTCACAGATTCATTTCAAATTCTTTTGAAAAATTGAATTCAACGTTGGAAGCCTCTCTTTTAGTAGTAAAAATAATAAAGATCCAATTTCAATTTTTACTTCCTTCCTGTCACACTCTCACAATTCAAAGACATTCCTTTGTTACTTTACAAATACTGCAATTTCAAGTTTTTTCTCTTATCCTTCCAACTTTTTAAAAAAAGGAGTAAAAGTAAAAATTAATCTAAAGAGTGAGGAAATCCGTCCGAATTTTATTATATTTGTGATACAGATTATGCAATACTGAAAATTTCTAACGGGAATCCAAAAGGATCCTTTCTTGTGCTTTTTCTTCCTTAAAAAAGGGTATCCTATCCTTACCCTTTCTTTTTAATCTCGTCTCATGTGTCTGCTCTAGATAGATCTCTTCTTATCAATTTTATTTATATAAAAAACAACACACTGTATCCTATCCTTAAAAAATATTGAAGGGACTCTTCATATAATAGAATTCCTTGTTATAAAAGTGTCTCTCCATCGTTGATGGGTGCTGAACCGTTACAAAATTCCCAAAGATAGGGTTACACAAAACTTCAATACTTTTTTTGGGTGACAAAAGAAGTATTGAGAGATCCTAAAAATAAATAATACTACGAGGAGAACCGCTATAAAGACATTAAACTGTCTCAGATATCAAAATATGGGTCAAAAGGTTTTTTAAGTTTTTTGGTGAGAAAAATATAAAAACCCTTTTTGATATCATTTCATTTCATTTCATGGGAACACATGAAAAAATTCTCATTTCTAAAAATCAATTTCTTCCTAAAAATAAGAATTCTTAAGAATAGAAATCCAAATTTAACCACAAATCAACAACTGTCTTGAAGCGTATGCTTGTAAGATATACAATATATGTTACAAAATTCATATTACGTCCATGAATCTGAAGAATCCGGTTGGATTGAGAGTATACGTACGTACATGTAATAATTTGAAATAACTTTTTGGAGTAAATATATCTTTTTCTATAGTATTGAAGATAATTTTAGTTTTTTGGAAATTAGATCCAGGCAATTAGCTTTGTATAAAGAAAAAAGGAAAAGTTTGAGGGTAATAATAATAATAATGATGTATCCAGTTTTTCCCGTTTTACGAAGGAATTGGATCATGTCTACGTCTACACACAGTATACAAGACAAGGGTTGATCCGAGTAGTACTTCCAAAAAAAAACTTATCCTAAATGAACCTGTTCAGTAGAATAGTAATAATAAGTTGAAAATCCTAATTTAAGAATCCATCCTCATCATCCTAAATCCTCAGGGTAGAATATCTTATTCCATTAAAATGTTCAAAATAGAAATACATGAAACTAATAATAGGGATTCCTCTGTTCCAATTTCTAAAATTATTATCAAACAAAATGAAAAAAAAGTATAACCAATTATTACTTTAGAAAATCCTTAAGAAGAATACAAAATTTCAAATACACAACACAAGCAGTTTCTCAGTTTTTGGAATTTTTGCATTGCAACAACAACTGGAGTAACTATTGAAAAATACAATAAACATTTTTCGTGGTAGAAATTCAACATTGAAATTAAAATCTTTTCAAAAAAATATATTTATAAAAAAAATTCTGATAAGAATTTCCTCATTAATCGTCCCAGTATGGGGTCCAGGGATAAGATTTTTGATTGTGTTCCACCAGAATATAAAAAAAGGGTTGAAAAAATCAATACTTGAATTATTATTATTCATGGAAAGGAATGGATTTGATTGGCAGCCCCAACCCAAAATATCATCATTCATCTCTTACTTCTATTCTTAACAAAAACCTTAACAATCTCAGAATATTTTTTTGTTTAAAAATTATCATAAATCGCTTAATCATTTCATTTCTATTTTTAAAATTTATAATCACGTATAATATTAATAAAAATTTTAGTAGAAAAAATGCTAAAGAAGAGTTTTATAATATTTATTACAGAGTAAAAGTGAGTGACAGTAATGCGACTTGCGTGTGCTACTACGTAACGCCTCCTTTCTAATTCTAACGTAAAAAACCCTTTCATTAAATCTCAAAAACCGGAAAGAAGAAGAAGAAGTGAAAACTTTAAAATAAGACGCCTACGAATTTGTTAATTTTTCTTAACTTTCAATCATACTTTCTGTGGTGTCCGCCTTCACCGTATATCACACACATAGACCATCTTTCACACGCAAGAAATAAAAATTCAGTCAACAGGAAAGAAATATTTCCAAACAAACAATATCTGAGCATTATCTGAGTTTTAACTCCAAAATATAACTGTTGAAATTATTTTTTTTTATAAATGACGTTAAACTAAGAAATCAGTTTTGCAGCAAGGCTAATGAAATCTTTCGAAATATATTTTTTTGCATCAACTATTGAAGTAAAAACAAAGTAAATGATTCATTGTAAAAATTTCTCTTGTAAAAATAAAACAATACACAATTTTAAATATATAATTTATTATTCTGATAATGTATTTGTATACTCGAATCCTATAAATTGAACATTAATCAGTTGAAGATAGAAGAATTTAAAAATGTACTTGACATTTTTGACACTCCCTGAAATTCTATTCTTAAGATGAAGATCCTTATTCCTTCATTTCATCTTCTTCTTCTTCTTCTTAACTTTCTATGGTTGGTGTGTAAAGAAGAAAAAATAAAAAAGAGAGGATTGAAAGAGAATGATGATTTTTTACTCAACTCATCATCGGTTCTTTTCTATTTTTTGACTTTAAAATATTCATATTGAAGATGAGAGGACGAAGATTAGAAAAATGGTAGAGCACGACATTACTACAAAAAAAAGTATCCAAGATCTTAACTCTTTTTTTCAAAGCGTGGCCTATGAAAATCACCATGACAGGACATCATCTACAAAAATTTTTACTATGGACCCTCTTCTTATATCTCCTTTTACACGGGCTAAGAAGAATAATCCGCCTCTGGTTTCTTTCCAAAGAAAAAAAAATGAGAGTTCAAAGGGAGCCCTTTCCATAATAATTAATCATTGTCCGTAGAAATCTTCAACTCAGCATCTTATTCACTTTATACAAAATTAAATTAATGCATTATTGGTGGAAAACACAGGAATCAAATCAAGACTAGAAAATTCGACAAATCTTAACTTAACCGAGTTAGGATTTAGTTTTTTTAAAAAAAAAAGTAAATGGTATTGGAGTTTAGAAATTCTGTTGTAAAAATGTCATATTTTGGTTATATAAAAATTTCCATCTTGTTGAGTTTAAACTGATTTTTTTTTAAAAAATGAATAATTTGAAGAGTATTAATTGAGAGGTGAGTAAAATGTTAATTGTGTAGGATGGGTTGGTTAGCTGACAACTTGGTTTAAGTACTTAATCTACCTTTTGTAACCTAAACACACTACTAAAAGCAGTAGAGTACAAAAGGAAAAAAACCACACGAAATCTCTCCATTAATATCCTTAATTCTTCCTGACTTATAAAAATTTCCTTTCTATTTTTCAACCCCTTCTGACTTCATTTCTAATCTAAGAAATCAGAGGGATGATAATTTGTAAATTTATTTTAACTTTATCTTGACATACCTACCTAACCTCAATCATCCCCTTCTATCTTAAGGTGTAAATTTTTTTTATTCATTTAGACAAATTGCAAAGTATGTTTTCTGTCACTCTCTGATTGGTTGTTCAAGAGTCAAAACCTCATCTCACCCGCAGAGGTGAATTTATCCTATTTCTAATTGAACATGAATTTACTCTCTCCGTCTATGTCAAGAAAGAGAGATCAAACCTTGAGGGAATCTGAGCTACTTGTCAATAATATATTGGAATATTTTGGCAACCCCTCACATTTCTATTAAGTTACAAACACAAAATAAAAATTCAAAGATAATACAATTTTTGCAAGTGTTGAAAATTCTTTCACATGCCCTACTTTTTAATCCTATCAAAATTATCAATAATAAAAATTTAACCCTACTAATACAATAAATTACAATAATACAATACAACATTCCAAAATTGCAAATTAAACATTTTTCTTTCTTATAAATTCTAATCTTCATACAAAAGAAATCTCATAATCATCACGTCAATTCTAACCAACAAAAGACAAAATCCTGGACTCAAATCATGTGTTGTGTCGTGTCATTCCTAAAGGAGACTTTAGCTTAAGATTAACAATATTTTAACAAGCAGAAAAATCCAAACTAACATAACAAACATTTGTGACTTAAAGCAAAATTTCCTCACCTTCGATCTTCCATACAGAAATTAAATTTAGAATGTTTTTTTCTAGAAAATTATTAACGGCGTAGCGCTTTACTTTTGAATGGATATCTAATTGTGGATAAGATACGCGAGTAATTACACTAATTAACGCAATTACTTGCGTATAGAAACTAAACACGCCGTGTGTGCTATGGTTGAAAGGGGATGATGATGCATGCTCACGCTCACGAAAATGATGAGGAGGGTTGAATTGAAACTTCTAAAAATGCTGATAAAAAGCAAAGCAGGTGTGAAAAGTATAATTAAAGTAAAAATTTTTTTAACCTTGTCGTAGATTTTCAGCTAAACCATACAACCCTAGGAGTTCTTTCATAGTGGATTCTGTAAAATCTTGGACAATCGGATGTCCATTATTGTGTGGGTTATGATGATTTAGAAGATGTGAGTCATCAGTTGTAAATTCTCCAATCCTTTGTTGATGATTTAGGGATAGACGAAGATCAATCGGAGAGAAAGGAAAGGATGAAGGTGTTGTTGGTGGTATGAAGGTTCCACTTGGGAATGATAATGAGGATGCATTCATAAAATCAGGTTTTCTCCAGAGATGTTTGGAATCTTAAAAAAAGAAAAGAAGAAAATCATTATAATATCATTCATTAGATTGATTTAAGATCCTTACTATTTTGTACTTCACTAAGATCTAATGGTGTATCATCTCTATTATCTTCATCACTGAGTAGTTCCTCCTCCTCCTCCCCTTGAGGACTTCCTACTGAATCTGTATCAAGTGGTGATTGTGGATTTTTATTATTATGATGGAGATTATGATTCTCCTCTTCATCTGATCCTGCATACTCTACAATATTTCTTGGCATAAAATTTTTACGTTTATTCTTTCGTCGTGAGCTACTGCTTTCATCGTCCTCCTTTTTAAGATGATTTGATGATGATGCTGAGAGGGAAAGATTGCAGACTTCAGATCCAAGCTCACTATAATAAAAAAATAATATAAGAAACTATTTGACCTCTTGATCTGGGGGAGTGCGTAAATTGATCTCATAAAAACAAACCTGTTACTACAACTTGTGTTATCATCTTCTGATAAATTGTTCCCATGATTGTCAGGATCTGCCATTGAGCAACCTACAGCAAAAAAATATAAGGAAATCATGAATTAATTTTTACTTCAAACCTGTCATCAAAAATATTATTACAATTATTTAATTCAGTTTCTGAATATGCATGAAATATTTTAAAAAATTAAAAAAGTTCTTCCATATATTTTACTAACTTGAATTCCTATTAATTTTTTTTAAATATTGGTGAGAAATTGAGTGAAAGTTATCGAAAGTTTAAACTTTAAAGTGATGGCAAGGAAATTTACCCTGTTCTTGTCCTCCGCGTGTCGCTGAGCCATTTACAAAGTACATTCCAGCCAAAGTTGACATTTTCCAAGCAATTTTTAATCTCGACTTTTCATCCCAATGAAAATCTGAAATAACAAATTACATTTTTATTTAAAAAGAGTTTTTTAATATCATAATTTTTGAAGTGTTTTTGAGTGGTTTGGTTTTTAATATTAATTATTGCTTTATGCAAATAAAATCTAAGCGTCGTTCAATTGTTATCTTTGAATAATGATTGTAGTAAAACAGGGTCCCTACTTTTAAAAATCATTAATGATGGAAAGTAGAGGAAAGAAATAAAAGCCCTTAGAATAATAAAAAAAGTAACGAATGCAATGTAAATTCAGTTCTTCCGTTTTTTTATAACTAAGAGAGGCACACGGGTCTTTTTCTAAAAATTTTAACCCTATTTTCCCATTAAAATCATCATAAATCAAAAATCAGAAATTTTAAAATAATTCCTTATTTTGCATAACATATGGACTCAGTCCCTATAATTTATGTGAAAACCTTATTCATATTCATAACAACTAAAAAAAAGAGGAAGGGATTTTAACTATTCATATCAAATACTTTATTTTTGGGATGAGTTTTATTTTTGTGAAATGTAGAAACCATATGTATGGTAAATAGGAAACTTCCATTGTCAAATATTTCTTTGTCATTTAGAGAAGGAGAGGGTGAGACTTGGCTCGTTAAGTGACTTATGAATCATTTGCATAATCAGACCCCTTCAATAAAATTCGTAAATCCACTTCAAAAATATATACTAAAGAAAAAGGGGTAAAAATATACATCATCAATCAAATATTCAATACTTTTAAAACAAATTTTTTTTAACTTATTACATTTAAAATTTTTAAATAGAATTATATTCTTCGTATTTTAACACATTGAACTACCTCCTGCCTCTTAAATCTAATTCAACATTAACTTGTTTTCTTAATTCTTAATTAAAATAAAATTAAACAGGCGTTTATCTGAGTCAAATTATTCGAAAGCAAAGTTTCAAAGAAATTCAAATTGTCAAAAATTTCTAAGAAATTCAACCAATTTCGAATTTATTACATTTTTAATTACTCTTTGATTTCCAGTAATATAAAATGTCAAAAACCTCAACTTCCAAATAAGAAGCCACCTCAATTTTAATCCTAATAATTTTTTATGACTTTCTTTTCTTAGCTTTTTGAGGAAATGAATTCATTGTTTACTTCATCAGAATTAATAAAAAATTATTTGAATTTTCATTTGAGTAAACAATCTAACAATACAATTTTAAACAGTAACATAAAAAGGTTGAGTATAAATTCAAAAAGTTTAAGATTTGGTAACTTATTAAGAATATTAAAATTGATTAATTAATTCCTTACTTTTGCTATTATTATCTTTCTTCTACTACTGAAAACGAGGGAAAGAATAGTAATGGGTTAAGGTTGGCATACAGTCAATTTTAGTAGTAAAATAATATAAATTGAAACTGGAATTTTTTTTACTGGAATACGGAAGCAGAGTTTAATCACACGTTTCCTTTTTAGCCACTTTCAATTTTAACTTCAATTCAAGGAAAAAAGAAGTTTAAAAGCAAAGGCTTCTCTTCCAATTGAGGGCATGTTATATCTAAGTTCTAATAAAAAATTCTTCAATTTAGGGAGAAGAGTTTTTCATTTAATAGAAAGAGCAGCTGCTCTTACGAAGGAATGAAAAAGGTTCAATTAATCAAAAGAATACAGAATTTAATTCAATGCAAAAATAAAACAGTGAATAAATTTTAAATTTTTAAAAACATTATCTATCTATACACGAACTTTACTTTTTTTTTCTAAGATAGCTTCATTGGATCTTTGAGTGAAAGGAGTAAATGGAGTTTTGAAAATTAGGAAAAACGTAAATTAAGAACATTTGCGTAGGCGTTTTTTGGACAGGCAAAAACCATCACAATGTTAACGAAAAAAAAAGAAAGAGTCACTACTACAAAGGAATACCTTGTAAAAAACCGAAAAGGAAAATTAACCCGGTTCTTTTCACGTGTGTGCCCTGAAATTTATTTCGGTGTTTCAGACCGGAAGTCTCTTCACTTCATTAACATCAACAAAAAACTTTCTTACAACATACACAAAAATCCAATAATTTATTGGGTTTCCTTTTCAACATTTCCTAAAAAACTGAATTCAAAAATGATAAAAAAAATTGCTAATACTTTTTTGCTTAATCAGTTATATTGCTATACTTTGTTAATTTATTTTTTATTTGCGATTGTGTGTGACACTGGAGAGATTTGTGATATTTGTCTAGAAATTTTTTCTTATATTTCTAAAAGTGAAAATCTTCTGCCAAAAATCCTGTTTTTTTTTTACAAAAAGAATCCGGTCTTCGGGTCCTCCTCTGCCACACGTCGACTCATTAAAAATACACAAAGAATTGGTAGAAATTCAAGAAAGAAAAAGAAGGACAGGAGTAAGTGATGATGATGATAGGGATGGTGGTGGTGGTGGGTATATAAAAAAAGTAAGAAAAAGTTATGGGATGTTGTTGGATTCTAAATTGACTCTTAAAATCCACAAACAACATTATACTAAAATGTATAATTGAAATAGAACTCAAATATAAACATAAAGTCAAATCTAATGCATTCATCCGACTCTTTCATTTCCTTAAAAATCTAAAAGTATATTACACGCATTTGCACCTCAAAGAACTAAGATAAGAATTCATTCATTACAATTCACATACTTTACTAAAACAAAAAAGACAATAGAGAAAAGATTCTAATTTTAGAATGTAGTATAAAATCTCTCTTTTTCTTATTTACTTCAACATACTCATTTGATTAATAAAAATACCACACAACTTTTCTCAAAATAATTTTAAAATTTATCTTTAACATTTTCTTCAGTTCCAATGGGATGCATCACAGAGTAACGAATTAAACTCTAAATTCGCAGGATAGGATGCGTTTCCCTAATAAAAATTTGTACTCTGCATATGGTAATATTACATTTTTTGCAGTATTTAATTAGAATTGAAAAGGAGTAGAGTAGAGGTAGACTGATTGAAATGATAAAAAAAATAAAGGAAGGGAAAGAAGAAAAAGGAAGGGCCCTAAAGGGTTTTTGAGCCTTAAAATTTTTGAATAATAAAATTTTTTCCCTTCTTCTTCCCTAAGAACAATTTCCTATGCATCAGGTAAAGCCCATTACAAAACTCCGTAATGATAATGGGAAATAAAAATAATAGGAAATGGAAAACATCTGGTTACATCATCATCTCTTTTTTACTTTTTTACTAAAAATATTATACACAAAATATATGCATGTCGAATGTCAATAGCAACTTTTTTAAATTTAAAACGGACACACCACAAGGATGTATCTTTTATTCGGAATTTATTTGATTTCCAATATTTCAAAAAAGTCTCATCAACTTTCATTATTTAAGGTTACAAATATTCATCAGCAAAATCAGGTTATTCAATCTTTGTTATACTTAAACTTACCTGTACCTAATTTTATAAAATTTCAAACGACGTCTTATTTTAAAACTAATTCAGAAATATTGTCATATTTTTTTAATAAGAACTTAAAAAAAATCTAAAGTCAAGGATTATTGTGTACGTTTATTCCATCCTTGTCTCCCCCCTTTCAAATTCTTAAGTTAAGTTGAAGAAACTTTTGATATTTTAAGGACTGTAGATAATAGTAAAAGAATGTATTTGAAGAATAAATTTTTTGGGGGATTATATAAAAAGTAACCCTTTGGTTTTTGTTTAATGGAGACTCAAAAAATAAACTCAGGAGAGTGAAGATCAAGTAAGAAAAAAGAAGACAAACTAGAACAGGTTTCCAGGATTTGGGGCCTTAAAACTCGGCAATTTGTATTCATTTTCTTCTGATTCCACTCTTAAAAAAAGAAATAAAGAAGAAGAGATTTCTTAACTTTCTTATATAATTTATTTCGTTACATTTCTTACTCCTCCAAACAATACCCTTAAAACTACTTTTTTCTTGACATTATTATCTTCCTGAGTCCCTTCAAGGCTCCATTCCAAAAAATAATAAAATTATTTAACTCACAAAATGTTTCTAATACAAAAAAAAATCAACTTTCAGATTCTAATTTTGCATGAGGTGAATGCCAATTATAACATTACATAAAAACGTAATTATAAATAGACATATCTTTCTTTCAGATTGATCTTTAGTTTCATTTTGAATCTTATGCCTCGGAGTTTCAATATGCTACTGGGCAAGTTAAATTTAGTTTAAATATTTTTAATCTCCTGATAAAAAGGGGGGTACTTGAATTGATTGCTACTGAATATTTCTAAATGTAAGTTCCTGATTCCTTCTTCATCATGATTTTATTTCATTGCTCCTGCTGCTCCTTTACAAAATTAAAAAACAAGAAGAACAAGTTTTCATAGATTTTTATGTCCTCCCTTCATGATTTTATACACTTAAAAAGGATCAAAAATTACAAGTCGGAAAATATCTCTCTCCTCTCCAGGAGCTTTGCTTATGATTACTACTGCCACTTTACTTAAAAATCTTAGTTCCAAAATTCATAATTTTACAATTAAATAAACTCAACTCAAAAGTATTGAATTTTTTATATACCCCACAAGTCATAATGATGGTCCATCGGAACTGACGAAATATTTATCCAATACTTGGAGTTAACCTAAATCGCTGCACGGCATCGAATTAAACTTCGTACAGGAAAATGTAAAATCTGTGTGTAACTTTAATTCGTACTAAATCGACTAAACAAATTCAATAATTCTCAAGTTTCAAGAAATATAATAAACACTTTTTTAAAAGTTAATCTTCTCCCAACAAGAGGAAAGAAGGAAAAAAAAATGTTTAGTGAATAATTTCCCACCTCTTTAAATTTGCGTTAGGTAAATGTCAGAAAGTAGAATGTGGGAGGTGTGAGAATGAAATATTTGAATGGTTCTGTCTTAAAAATTTAACCTTAAGGAAGTTAATACCGGCCTAGTAAAAGACATCAAAAAACTACGAGACTTGACTTTAAATTAAAAGAGTTCAATTCAACTCATCTCCTTAAAACTTAAAGCTCAACTTCATGATCTTTGCTCTCCTCTTGTCTGTTAAAGAAAATTTCATTCAAATCGGAAAACCAACTTTTTATTACATTTTCTTGTTTACAGCTTAAAAAATCAAGGAGCAGCATACCCATTTTTCACTCCTTTGAATTTAAGGAGAGATCAATAATGAAAAAAAAAAGATCTAAAGTATAACAATTGAGGCAACGCCCGATCTTCTACTGAAAAAGAAAACCAGTTTCCTTGGATTTATTCTCGAAAGCTTGAAACAAAAATTGACATTTTCTCCTTATAAATTTATGTTACATGGGTTGAATACTCATTAGAGAATTATTCTGTTTTTTT
>JAQGCN010000340.1:0-25072 GCA_034699725.1 Friesea truncata
TAAAAAACTTCAATAACCCACAAGAGCATGAGATTTTTGAGAAAGAGAGGGATTTTTTCTGGGAAATACTCGCTTAACAATTATTAAATATAAAAATTATATTTTCTTTTGTTAATTGTTAATTTTTATTTTATTTAAAACCAAATTATGTTTTTTATTAAAATGAATAAAGGTACTTTTAGATTTCAATTATATTATATTTCAATAAATAATATTCATAATGATGAATTTAAGCCCAAGATTTGCAAATTCATTCTAAAGATTTCATCTTTTTCAATTTATAAATGATGATCCCCAGACAATAATAAAGTCAACATAAAGTAATTTCGGAATCAATTTATTTTGGTTTAAAAAAGGAAATGTTATCATAATTTTATTTAAAGTTGTTTTCATCATTAGAACCAGTTATGCATTCAACTAAAATCATACAAATTAAAATATTATTATTAGAGTAATAAAAGTGTATATTTCTTACGATTTCCACCAACAAGATCAGATAAGAAACAATCCTATGAACAAATTCAGTTAGAAAAATTAATGAGAATAAGTTAAATTAAATTGTAAATACTTACATCCAATACAGAATTAATTGCAAATGTTAATATTGTATCAATATTTGGTTTAACAGATTCCCAAAATGAAGGAAAACTTTCAGTTATTTCATTGCTAAATTCAGTCCAATTAATTTGTGATCCATTTATAGTTGTTTTTGTTGTATTTCCTTCAAAACTACTAAATCCAATATCTAATCCTGCACTTGTTATACTTAATTTATCATGTATTAATACTTTAACTTTAATTCTAATTCCAATTGAAATATTTTTTAATTCTAATGAATATTTACCATAAGTAAATATTTGAGCTGGATTTTGTATTAATTCTAATAAAACAAAATGAAATCCACTAATTAATACACGATTTGCTTTTAGTCCATAACTTAATAAAAATTCTTAATCCTATTTATAAATAGTCAAAATAAAAAAAATGCATTGCACGTAAAATATCTTAATAAAGTATTAGGATTTAAATGACCTTTTCGTATTACTTTTAATCCCACCAAGAAGACTTAGAGGTTATTAAACTAATTTTGGAATTTGGAATTGGATTTTGAATGAATGAAAAAACATAAGATTAAAAAGCTCCAACTCATTCCTTATGCATTTAATTTGATACTTAAATACAACCTCACTTTATATTTACAACTCAAAAGGAAAATGAGTAAAAAATTAATTTTTGTGAGTTGAATTTTCTGTTAGATACAAATTAAAAGTAAGTTAAAAATAATTTAACTTTTTTTAATAAGATTTATAATAAATATTTTTAATATTGTTTAGAAATGTCAGAAGAATCAAATATTGTAGCTGAATTGAAGATTTTGGACGTGAATAGTATAATAATTGGGAATTCTTTATTTTCTTTTATTCCTAATGATTTGATTAAGGCTACTCCAAAAACGAGGATGTTTGTTATAATTACTGATTCAAATGTTAAGGAGTTTTATTTGGAACATTTGCTGATGGCGTTTAAGGAAAGTGAAGTCAAAGAATTAAATCCATCCATTAAAAATTCAAAGGTAATCCTAATAAAAATAATTAATTGTTTGTAATATTTTAAATTTTGTAATAGATAAAATTGGATGAATTAAATACAAAATCCTTAAGAATGATTACAAATTATGTAATTCCACCTGGTGAATTAAGTAAAACACGTGAAATGAAAAATGAAATTGAAGATTTTCTATTGGAAGTAGGATGTAATCGTGATACTTGTTTAATTGCATTGGGTGGAGGTGTTATTGGAGATATTGTTGGATTTGTTGCTTCAACATTTTTAAGAGGGATTCCATATGTGCAAATACCAACTACATTATTGGGAATGGTTGACAGTTCAATTGGTGGAAAAACTGGAATTGATACACCAATGGGAAAAAATTTAATTGGATCAATTTATCAACCAATTAAAATATATGTGGATTATTATTTATTAAAAACACTTCCAAAACGTGAATTTTCTAATGGATTAGCAGTAAGTTATAATAATTATTATTATAAATATACAATATATTTAATATTTATAATATATTTAATAATAGGAAATTATTAAAACTTGTGCTATAAGCAGTATGGATAATTTTGAATATCTTGAATTAAATGGAGATAAAATATCAAAATTTATACAAAATATGGATAAGGATGAAGAAAAAAGAGAGGATATGAAGAATATAAATGAATTAATATCAAATATAATTGTAATGTGTATAAAATTTAAAGCAGAAGTTGTAAGTGAAGATGTAAAAGATGATGGAAGGCGTCAACTATTAAATTTTGGTCATACAATTGGACATGCTATTGAAGTAATAATTTATATAATTTATAATTAATTTATTAAAAAATATTATTATTATTTTTAGCTTTATTATGCTCCATATCTTCTACATGGGGAATGTATTTCTATTGGAATGATTTTGGAATTTGAAATTGGTATTGGATTAAATTACACCATTACAAATGGATCACCGTCTCCACTTAAGAGATTAAGGGATCTTCTACATAAATTTAATCTTCCAATTTCTCTACAAGATCAAATAATACAAAATCAAATATTAGAAAAACAACCAATCACAATTGAATATTTATTACGAGCTATGCGATTGGATAAGAAGAATTCAGGAGGATCAATTTGTTTAATTATTCTTAAAAATTTAGGATCTCCACTTCAAAACAAAGGAATCTCAATCAATGAATCTGATATTATAAATAACATCAAACCATACATTTCAAACATCAAATCCAAAAAATACATCCCAAATTCAGCTCAAATTAAAAACAATTCAGTTGTTTTAATTGGAAATCATAAAAACTTAAATCAATCCTTGGGAATACTTTTGGCTAAACTTTTGGATTGGAATTATGTATCTAATGTTAAACTTTTGAAAATATTTTCAGGATTGAAGGATGAATGTATTTTTACAACAGAATTATCAACAGAAATTCAAGAAATATTAAAATTTGGAATGAGTGAAGGAATTATTGTTATAAATATTTTGACCGAAATTGAAAATAATGAAGATGAATATGAAAAATATGAAAAATCATCCAACCATACTTATTTCTTTGATGGAAATCTCAATTCTACAAGTGATATTGAAGCTGGAGTTCAAAATTTATCCCATTTAATTAAAGTTGCAAATGGATCAATTTATAATCAAGTGATTCCTTCTTTTGATTTAATTCGTTCATTTTTTGTTTGTCTCCTTATTCCAGAAGTGAATGAAATATTGGATAAACTTCCAACAGTAATTGCTGGTACAAATGCTCTTGAACTACGAATTGATCAACTTGAACCTCTTAAATCAAATCCAGAAACAATACTTGGAAAATTAGAAAGAATTATTGCAAAACAAATTACTCAAATACGAAAAAAAGTTAAGAATCATCCAATAATTTATACATTACGAACAGATGATGAAGGTGGATCCTTTAATGTTAAAAATGTACCAAGAACTGTGTTAATTGATCTTTTAAGTTTTGGTATTCGAATTGGTTGTGAATTTATTGATATACAAATAAACATGGAACCCGAAATCATTGATTCAATTCGTATTTTATCAAAATCAAAAACAAGAATAATTGGATCTTTTCATTCTATTTTAAAACCATTGGATTGGACAGGAACTGAAACTCAAATAATATTTGAAAAAGGAATTGAATTTGGTGATATTGTTAAATTAGTATCAATTCCAAATTCTGAAGAAGACAATCAAAAAGTTAAAAAATTTATAGAGAGACATTATACACAAAATCCACCAATTCCACCTCTAATTGCATTCAACATTGGAAAATTAGGAATGAAAACAAGAATATCCAATCCATTTTTTACTCCTGTTACACATTCAGCTCTTAATAAATTTGCTTCACCAACATTAAGTCAATTGTCATGTGTTGAAATTTTGGATAAACTAACAAAGGATGGATTTATAAATAAAAGGAATTTTTATCTATTTGGATATCCAATTGCTCACAGTTTATCACCACTCCTACATAATACTAATTTTGGATATTTTAAATTACCTTTTGTTTATGAACTTTTGGAATCAAATGAAGTGAATGAAAATATTAAGAATATGATACATAGGAGTAATTTTGGTGGAGCTTCAGTTACGATGCCATTAAAAATTGAAATTCAATCAATTTTAAATAATATATCACCAATTGCAAGAAAAATAGGAGCAGTTAATACAATTATTAAAGAAAAAGATGGAAATTTACTTGGAGAGAATACAGATTGGATTGGAATTCAAAGAAGTCTTGCTAAAACATTGAATAATTGTATTGAAAATCGTCCAAATGATATGAGTGTATTATTAATTGGTGGAGGAGGTACTGCAAGAGCAGCACTTTATGGATTAGGAGAATTTAAATTCAGAAGAATATTTCTATGCAATAGAACTTATACTAAATTGGCTGATCTTATGAAATGTTATCCGGATTATAAAAATGAAAAAACTGAATTTATATGTCTTAAGAATCGTAGTGAAGCAACTGTTGAAAGACTCTGTGGAGATATTGATTGTCCTTTAGTTGTAATTGTTGATACAACACCATGGAACTGTGGCTATTGTGAAAATTCATTTGTAAATCAAATATTTAAAAATTCAATCTATCCAAAAGTTCTTGTAAAATTAGCTTATGGAGGTGGGATGTTAAAATCTGGAGAAGAATCATTGAATTCTGATATTTCAGTTGTAACTGGAATTGATGTTATGATTGTAATATTTTAAATTATATTTAAATTATATTATAAATATAAAATATATTTTTAATTTTAGGGTCAAGGGATTGCACAGGCAGAATTTTGGACTGGACTTAAACCAGATGGACCATTTCTTCGTAAATGTATTTTGGACAATATAAAATCCAAGAGTGAAAAAGAGTAAGGCAAGTTTTATAAAATATTTAAAAGTATATTAAATATTCAATTAATTTTTTATGAATTAATAATTTTAGGATAATGGAGTCGGTTCTTGGTTTGACAGGATGATGAAATTAATTTGAATAAATATTAAAATATTAATAATAAATATAATAAAAAATATTGGAATTATTTAATTGTAAATAAAAATAAGAATAGGTAATTTAATTTGTGTGTGTGTAATGTTGATGTTTCTGTTGAATAAATAAAAGGAAGAAGATGAAGAAAAAGTATAGAAAAGATTTTGATCTTTCTCTTCTCATTGAATTTGAGTTTTCAGTCCTCCAAAAGCTCTTGTGAGGGTTGGACGGAATTTAATTTTATCAGATCCAGTATCCATCACTGCCACTTTTTAAATTTAAAATATTAAATTCACTACCTCTAAAATCCAAATAAGTGTTCTATAATTAAATTTATTATTTTTAGTTTAAATTAAAAATTAAAATATAATAATAAAAATGGAACAAAGAATAAGAGGAATTATTTGTAATAATTCTGGAACAATAACATAATATACAAATAATATTAATTAAATATTAAATGTAACAATGTCAAAAGTGGTCGTAAGTATATTAACGGCCCTTCTCATTGTTGCTACTATTATTTTCCTAACTTGGACCATTCTATCATTTACTTATTATGAAATCCCAAATATTAAACAAAATAAAAATATCCATCAACATCCACCAATGGATCTTTCACAAAAAAATATTAATACGGTGACAGTGAATAAAAAAACAACAACAACAAAAGGTAAATTATTTTATATTATATATTTTATAAAATTAAATGATTTAAGAGGGATAATGTTTAAATTTTTAACCATTTTTGGATAAGACTTAAGTAAACTCTGTCCAAAATTCAAAACAAATAAAATACATTATTACATACATTACATTCATGTTTGTAATTGTGTCTATTCATGCTCTCACTCCCACACATACACACACACACACACACAAACACATGTCTTATTCTTAACTATTATAATAAATATAATTTGAATGAGGAGTAAATAAAATGGAAATTTAAACATAACTTAAAATGAATTGAAAATTGATTTTGTATGGAATATATTTATGTGTGGGTTAAAAATTGAAAATTGATAATTATAATTTTATATTAGCTTATGCCTCATTCGGTAAAAAATGGGAGGTTGAAAGTTTATTTTTTTTTGATTTTTTACTTCTGATTGTGAGAACAATGAAAATTAAGGGAGAAAGAAAGGCCTACGCATCTTTTCCCTTTAATTATCATTATTCATATTCATATTAAGTAAATCTTTCCTTATACAAAGTAATCACATAATATATTAGAAAATAAAAAATCCAATGTGAAGGGTATATAGTAAATTTTGCAATAATAAAATTCCATATGTTGTAACTCATAAAATATTCCTTGCGTCTGGAAAAATATAAAAAAATTTCATGGGTCTCCACTCTCTTGTGTCCAATTGCATTTTTCCAATATGAAAAATCCTGACGTTGCATTTTAATTGACTTTTGTACTATTAAATCTTAATCTGCAAAATATTGGAGATACAATTTATGGAGATTAGTATTAAATTTTTTATAAACTGAACTCAGGATGGAGAAGGAATAAAGAAAATGATTTTGTGTAAATAATTAAAAATCCAGATTAAAGTATGAATTAAGAATCTTTTTATTACCAACTTCTCCACTCCATGTTCAGAAAAATAATAAAAATTAATAAGACGGAGATCATTTAAGAGAGATAAGAAATCTCTTTTTTTATGGAAACACAAACACACACACACACACGTCCATTTACAAGTTAATTAAATTGTTCAAATAATCTCTCAAATAGCCTATAATTTATGTCAAAATTATTAAAATTAGGATAAAAAAACTATGAACTTGAGTAGTTTATGGTAAACAAATGATATGAATACTAATTATGAAATACATAAAAATTTTAAATTTAGGAAACAGATGATAATGATAGCCTAATAAAGAATATATATACAACACCCTCCTTATATTTTTAATATTTTTATTTTATATTTATTTTTAAAATATTATTAATAATTATATTTTAATTTAAAATTCAATTCACGTATACTTAAAGTCAGTGAGTTGATTTTGAGTTTTTTGACTTATGTGAAAATGTTATTAGTCTGTTCCTAAGTTGACATTTTTATAGCTTGAATGAAACTCTGGAATTGGTTTTTTGGAAGTTTTCAACATCTAAAAAGTGGTTTGTTCTCTCCAGGGAACTCACGAAGAAGTTACCTCATTTTTACCCTTTATCATCACTCCTCTAAAATCATAAAAAAAACACAAAATTACAAAAAGTAAATTACTTTTTTTTGTAAAAAAAAAACAAATTAGTTATTGAATAATATGACAGAAATTAAAGTAAATGAAGATGAGATTTCCAGAAATAATAATTTCTAATTCTGTAACTTAGATATAATGTTTTTGTAGTCATGAAAAACTAAGAATGGAATAAAAGGGATCCTTCCTTTGCCTGGCGCCATGTGGTCGCCGCTTGTGTTCTTCTCTTAACACCTCCTAAACAATAACAATTGAATTTTTATTTCTTTTATTTTATCTTTATTATATTAATGGATGGATGGATGGATGCGTGTGTCTTCTGTTTTTAATTTTTAAATTCTTTTTTCCTCAAATTACTTTTTACTAACAAAATTAAATTGAAGAACAAATGAAATTTAATTATATTTTCTTTTTTATTTATAATTTTTAGTTCATTGAATTCAATTAAAAAAGATAAAATCAATCAATTTGTCAAAAGTTTTCTTTTGTCTTTTGGTTTGAAATGTCATTGGACTTGTATACAAACCACAACCATTTCTATTTATAATCTTATAATAATAATAATTTGAATATTAAAATATTCTCATCAAATTCTATAATTTTTTACAGCAATTGAATTTAAGTGTGGCATCAACACTATAAACTTTGCCAAAAATTGTAAAATTATGATAGTTATTCCTAAAAATAAAAAAAAATTGCAAAGAGAAAATTTAAAGCATAAACGTCGCTTTAAGTTTTTCATCGACTTTAGAATTAAAAAAAATAAACAAAAATAATTTTTCCAAAGTGTAAAACACACGTTAACTTTTGTTTTTGTTATAGTTTTTTTTATACTTTCCAAAAAAAATTTGCAACTCCCTTGAGAGAGATTGAGTGAATATTTTTTTTTCTTTTTCTAATGTGCAATTTCCGCTAAAAATAAATTTTAAAAAGTAGGGTTTGACACTCCATTTTACTCTTAAATAATTTTAAAGTGTGAGAAAATGGCCTACTTCCAAAAAGTCTCGTCTTTTTAAGAGTCACATCCCATCCTCATTTCAATGTCTCACTCAATCTCTTCTTCTTATTAAAAGGTCAATGTTGAGATCTTAAGGTCAAATAAAAAGGCGAGACAAAAACACTTCAAAATAATTCCTTAAATCAATCAACAAGAAAAAATAATAATAAATTAATTATGTTAAAAATCCAAAGTTAAATTTTGGAAATGACGCGTGTTGCCAATTTGAAATCCCAAGGGCATAATTTACTCTTATTTGCTTCTGTTAATAAAAATAAAAAGAATGATAAATGATAAATTGAGTGGGAGTGAATTAAATGCAATAAAAATTTCAATCGACTGGATTTGGATGAGTGATTGGATATAAGTGAAGTGAAGACAATTTTAAGTCTGATTTTTATTGTTTTATTGACATTGAATTTAAATAATATAATATTTCATCATATTATGATCAATCTTTTATATTTAAAAATTAAAAAAAAACATCCTCCTGTTTTTAAAATGAAAACTTTATACTAAAAGGAAATTGATGTTTTAAGTATCCTACGCAATTGCGTGGTTCTTCATAATTAAATATTTCCTTTCTTGGTTGTATGAAATTATATTACATGTACTAATTAATAAAATTGATTTAAGGCTACTACTTTATACTCTTTCACGTTTATATTCTACAAAATAATTTATATTCCATTCATTTTAAAATGAAAAATAATTTTAATATTTTTTAGATTCATTAAGGGAGACAATCATTCCTGTAAAATTACCACCTTCTTCTTCTTCGTCTTCATCTTCTACTGATGGTATTTTAAATTCAAATCAAAATTTATGGTTTGATGATAGTATGCTCAAAGATCCACTTCCACCTGGTGAATCCAAGACACACTATGACTCTGGACATTTTCGTCACAAAGGGGCTTCCATTTGGGATCCTCATCCAAAATATCGTTTTACTGCATTCGGTATATTCTTTGAACTCATACTGAGTCCAGCAGAAGATTTTTTAAGTCCAACCCTTCGTGTCACGACTCATGAAAGTAATTTTACGTGGAGAGAAGATCCTGGAACGGCTACTTTAGGAAATAAATGCTTCTATCGTGGTATCTTGTCTGGAGATCCAAAATCTTCTGTTGCTGTATCACTATGTCATGGAATGGTAAAAATATTCTATTATTTAATTAATTAATTTGTATTTGTATATTTGGAGTGAATGGAGATGTCACATTAAATGTTAATTTCCGCCTCTTCTTTCTCTCGACATGATCATTTCCATTAAATTGATGGATGACAAAAGAAAAAACTGGTTGCGGATCTAATCAGTTTGCGACTCCTTTTTTATTTCCTAATGATCTTCTAATGTCCCCTTTACGTCATTTACATTCATTTTTAGTTTTAACTTTACTTTAAGCATCCATTCACACTAAATTTCATGAAAGTAAATGATTAATGGAGTCTTGACACAAAAGGAGGAGATCAATTTCAATTCAAAAGAAAAAATGTTTTGTGTCTCACTTTAAATTTAATTTTGTTGGATTTTGTTTTGAATGAATGAAAGAATACAAATAATAATACTTACACATACACACACACTTTTTTTTTAAAAATCAAAATAAATAAATTCAATTTAATTAAAAAATACAAGATTTCAAAGGGACATATTTTTTAAATTTCCATTGTTTTATTCACTATCTTATTAATACATCTACACAATAAAAAAACTCGTTTTGTACTCATGTCTTCTGCCATCTAAATTTAAAGAAGAAAATAAAAATATTATTTATATTTTAAAGTTAAAATTTTTTTAAAAATTTGTATTGTAATACTGTAGAATGAATGTATGATAAAATGATTTATGTAAGAATGTAAATGAGGGTGTGGATGTTTTTTGGTCTCATTAATTCTAATGGAAGACGTTTCTGATAATTAGATCTCTTACAGATGAAAGATGAGAATATTTAATGAATTTTGGCTAGGAATCAAAGAAACCATATTAAATAAAATATTCTTTCAAATTCTTAAAAATCTTTTATTTTTTTTTAAATTATGAATTTATGAATGAATAAAGTATAATTTGATGTATTGTTTTAATGACGTTTGATTGGATAAGATAAGGGGATGTGAGGGCGTGGTATTTTTTAACACATGTTATCTGCACTGTCAAGGATCTCTTTCCGAATAAATGATTCCCTACTTGATTTAATTCATATTTTAAAATGAATGATGTTAATTAAATAGATGAAGATAAAAAATCATTCATTTTAGCATGCATTTTAACTCTCTCTTTGTTTTTGTTTCTAATTATTAAAATTCACTCCATCTATTCATAAATAATATTAATTAATAATAATAATATAATACAAAAGTTTAAATAATAATTAATTGTATATACAGATACAATTTTGTAACAGAGAATCTGTTTAATATATTTCTTGGCAGAATATTTTTTTTTTGAAGTTGAAGGTTGATATTATAATAATAAATATTGATTTATATCTTTTAACACTTTCTTTTCTCTAACTACTAAACTACTGTAAACTTTTGAGAGAAAAGTTGAATAATAACCATATTTGATAGAATTAATATTATAAAAGTTATAAAATTCTGTAAAATAGTACCCGAGTGTAATGTTAAAATTTATTATTTGCAAAATTTAGGAGTGGAGGTTGGGATTTTGAGTGTAATGAAATAATTAGCGTCTTCATCCACCACCGCACTTCCATTATTTTTCAATATGCGGTTCTATTTGAACATTTGAGGGTGTGACAATAAAGATCCACGACCCACGCTTACGTCGTTTACAATCCTATAAAATCAAGTGGATGTGGAAGACCTACGCTCTGATTTATTGGCCTAAACTTATAATAATCCATTATAAATATTAAATTATATGGATGTATTGACAGTTTTTGGGATTCCTTCCTACACTACTGTACTGTGGGTTTATTTGTGTTTGTGTCTGCAAAATTTAATCCTATTGCAAAAAATTCCTTGACAAGAATTTTTAAATTGTCTTTTGTTTTCATATAATAGTCGCGTGTCGTATACTTACTTTGGCAGACAACGCGAAAATGAAGGCGAGGCATTTTGCCATTCTGATTCATGTCACAAGTACCATAGTAAAACCAAACGCACTCCAGAATTAAATTAAAATTTTGATAAAGAGACAGATAGAGAGAGAGAGAGAGTGCAATGACATTTAAAAGTGTGAAAGGAATATTGAATAGAATGCATTTATTTCAACCTCTGACCTTCTCCATGTCACATTTTTTTGACACTTTTAACCCTTTAGAGGCGCCGATGCTTTGGATAAATGTTATAATGACAAAGAAAAAAAAAGTAATAAAAGTCCAAAGTTTAGATAAAAAGAAATGAGTATTGCCTGCTTTCTTTGCGTATTGGTGTATGATTGCGGAAGTTGGATTTAGGGCAAAGCTTTTACTTTCTTGATTGGAGTTTTGGTTGAGTGATGAAAATAATGAAATGATTTTTGGGTATTTTATTTTCTGTTTGTATTTCAGTTACTATTTTTAGTATTTTGTATATTTAGTATTTTTTAAGTCTGGAGCAGGAGAGAGTAAAATGTCTGTTAGTTTGCTCTGTTTGAATTAAAATGAAAGTTTATGGAAAGGCCGATGGCCCCGAAGTCCCATTTTTTAGAAGCCGACACAACATTACACGTACGATGTCTCATTTTTTAAATTGTTTTATTTTCAGACAGGACACATACGTACTGGAAATGGAAGTTTTTTTATTGAACCAATCAGCGAATGGCGTGGACCACACACCCCACTCCTACATTCAATTTATCGTATATCTCCGATTTCATTTATTAATCAAAATGATAAAAAATCAATTGATCATTTCCAGGATAATCAAAATATGATTCAATATGGTGAGTTTTATTTTATTTTTTTTAAATTATGTAACAAGGTTTATTTTATGATGTTGGATATTAGTATATTTTTATAGTTTGTAAGGATGGGTTTTACGGGATTTTTATCTGTTGCAGACAAATGAATATGATGTATTTTTTAAAGTTAATTTAAATATTATTGGGGTAGTTTTAGAATTTATTACAGTAGTAAATGGTATAGTCTTGTTTTTATAATTTTATTTTAAGTCAATGATCTTCTCCTCAATTGGAACATTTCTTATTTTAGCCAAAGAAGGTTTTTAACCCTGAAAGAAAATATAATAATAATAATAATATAAATAATATACGGTAGCTCATATAGTTAAGTGAAGGGGGAATGTTTGCAAAAATTTAGTCCTTGTAGACAGATTTTGCAAAATAAATTGCACTCTCCCGTCTTCTGGCTTCATCCCAAATAATGTTACCAAATTGAGGAAATCATTACGAGTGGCGGTAGCTTAGCTTAATGAATCTTGACAAATGGCAGAAGTCGCTTCTTTTCAAAACAACATTCAAATTGCAAAGGTCAATTCTGTCAAAATTAAATTCCACTTATAATAAAATACATCCACAAAATAGACACAATATACACCATTAAAATCCATATTTTTAAAAAATCAATAATTGAATTATATGGATTTTATTCATTCATTTTAAAATTATGTAAATTAAGAATTTTTATCCGGTTTTTGAAGGTTGGGTCTCACACCTTTTCATGTCAAAAACAATCAAACATCCTCACCTCCTCCTTTTTTATTTAACAAGACTCCCGCATAATAATTTCTAAATTTTAAATGTTGAATTTTGAATGAGTGACAGACGAAGGAGGTGAGGTCAGGGATCAATTTCACAGCGTGGGAAAACACACTTAACGATTTTAACAAACATGAAAAACACCCAATTTATCACGAAATTTTAAATTTAATTTGAAGGGTGTATTTTAAAAATATATGTTAGGAAATTATATTATTAGGATTTTATTTATATGAATATGAATAGGGGTTAACCTAAATTTATTAAAAATAAAACATAGAGATACTTCAACATTTCAATTTCATTCAGAGATACAAAAAACTGTCTCATAAATCTTAAGATTTACACTTCCTAATATTAACATCGTATAAGATTGATGTGGAAACTCTCAATTTCTGAGGTCATGGGATCCTCTTAGTTTTTTTTTGTAGTGAAATACAATAAATCATTTTATTTTATTTCTTGTGATTTGTTTTCACTTATTCAATTTATTTATTTTTATTTGAAGAAACCACTGACTGACTGACACTGGAGAAATATATTTAAGTTTAAGTTAACGAATTCTAACAAGAAACAAGTTTTTAAGTTATTCTCCTTAGAGAATAAGGGGGTACTTTTTAAGGGCTTAAAAATCAAGTCACGTATCTTCAATCACATATACACAAATAGGACCCTTTTTATTTTTATTCTTATATTAATATTACTAAACTATACAAGGAAAAAATCAAAATCATATCTTAAATCTTTAATTTTCATTATATTTAAACTAGAAAAATGTTTTCTTTTTTATTAAAAGTTGGTTGAATATAATAAAACTTTGTTTTTAATTGGCTTATATTCATTATTATTAGAGTCTAATGATTTAATCTTATAAATTTAATGAATGAAAACTAAAAGAAGATGAAAATAATAAGATAAAAATTTATTTTTTTATCAGATGAAGAAGAGTCAAACCACCATCGACGTAAACGATCAATGTCAAAAGAACGTTACGTTGAACTGATGGTTGTGACAGATGCCACAATGACTGCCTATCATGGAGAAAACTTGAAGCATTATGTCCTTACTCTCCTCTCTATTGTAATAAATTTATTATATTTTATAAATAAAAATTACTTATTTATTATAATAATTTTGTTAATTTTTAGGTTGCTCTTGTTTATAAAGATGCCTCAATTGGTAATCCAGTTAATATTGCACTTGTTAAATTTCATGTACTTCGTGATAAGGATTTTACATGGAAAACCAGAGGAGGAACTTTAGAAAATAATAATCAAAGAAGGAGTAGTGATGGAACTGTTTTTGGAATTAGTGCTGCTGAAATGCTTAGAAATTTTTGTAAATGGCAAAAAGAACATAATAATATGGATGATTCTTCTCCACATCATCATGATACAGCATTACTTTTAACAAGGTTTATTTATTATATTTTATAATATAAATAATATATAATTAATAATTATATAAAATATATTATAGAGAAACAATTTGTAGAAATCCATGGTTATATAAATGCGATACTTTGGGATTGGCTGAATTGGGTACAATGTGTGATCATTATGCATCCTGTGCTATTGTTCAAGATAATGGACTATCTGCAGCTTTTACTATTGCACATGAACTTGGTCATGTGTATGTTTAAATAATTATTTATTTTATATTTTGTAATTAATATAATAATTTATAATAATAATATTTATTTATTTTAGAATGAATATGCCACATGATGATGATACAAAATGTCATCCATTTAAAACTGGATCATCCCCAAATATCCAAACGCATTACGTAATGTCAAGAATGCTTGATCATAATACATACCCTTGGGCTTGGTCAAAATGTTCCAGACATTATCTTACGGAATTCCTTGAGTGAGAAATTTAAAATAAATCCAATCTTTAATTTACTTACTTAATTAATTATTATGATGTTTTTTTAATTATTAAAGTGCTGGACATGGTTATTGTTTAGAAGATAGACCAAGAGATAATTTATTAGAAAAAGATCCTTCTGATTTATCTGGAAAGGATAGACTACAACCTGGTGAAATATTTTCAGAAGATCGTCAATGCGAATTAGTATTTGGATCTCAATCACAACTCTGTTCCTATATGGTTAATTTAATTAATTTTTATTAATAATAATAAAAATAATATTATTTATAGCCTGTATGTCGTCGATTATGGTGTACTACTGGAGAATCTGGTGAAGAAGAAGGTTGTAGAACTCAGCATATGCCATGGGCAGATGGAACACCTTGTTCGAGCGACAAATGGTGTCAACGTGGTATCTGTGTATTACGTGACCTTGAGAAACTTCGTCGTGTTGATGGTGGATGGGGTCAATGGCAACAGTAAGTATTGAAATTTTATTTTATTTTTTGAATATATTTTTAATATATTTATTAGATTTGGAGATTGTTCAAGGAATTGTGGAGGTGGAGTTCGTAGATCAATCCGTGAATGCGATAATCCATTACCATCAAACGGTGGAAAGTAATTTAATTTATTATTTAATTTTATTATATTAAAATATATATAATAAATTATATTTTATAGATATTGTATAGGACATCGTGTTCGTTATGAATCTTGTAATACACATGAATGTTCAAATGAGCATAGGGATTTTCGTTCAGAGCAATGTGGAGAATTTAATCAGGATAATTTTAATATTCAAGGACTTCCAAAGGATGTTGAATGGGTACCAAAATATGCTGGAAGTAAGTAATAAATAAGTTATAAAATTATTTTTTTAAAATAAAAATAAAAATAATTTAATTAATTTAAATTAAATAATAGTAAGTGCAAAGGATCGTTGTAAATTATTTTGTCGTGTCCATGGTTCAAGTGCTTATTATTTACTCAAAGAGAAAGTTATTGATGGTACAGCGTGTGGTCCAGATACTTTTGATATTTGTGTCAATGGAGAATGTCGTCCAGCAGGTTGTGATCGTAGATTACGTTCAACTAAAGCATTGGGTAATTTATTTAATTATTATTATAAAATATAATTATTATAAAATACAATTAATAAAATGTTGTTGATATTATTTAAGATATTTGTGGTGTTTGTGGTGGTGACAATGGAAGTTGTCAAATGCAAAGTGGATCCTACAATGAAACAAAATATGGTTATAATCCAGTAGTTAGAATTCCATCGGGTGCGTCTAGTCTTGATGTTCGTCAAATTGGATTTAATGATTCTGCACGTGATGATAATTATCTTGGTAATATAATTAATTATTATAAGTATTTTGATTAATTTAATTTTGATTATTATAAATAGCAATAATGGATCCAGGGACAAAAGAACAATTTGTTTTAAATGGACATTTTATTGTTTCAATGTTTCGTAAAACAGTTCATGCCGGTGGAACAGTACTTGAATATTCAGGATCTGATTCAGTTGTTGAACGTATAAATTCATCAAGACCCTTAAAATCAGATTTAATAATTCATGTATTGTCTGTTGGAAAATTAAATCCACCGGATATTCGTTATCAATATGTTATTTCATTAAATCAGAGACAAAGTTATACTTGGACAGAATCAGATCGATGGAGTCCATGTTCATCCCTCTGTCATGGAACACACTATCGTGAACCAATTTGTCTAAGAAACAGATTACAAGAAGTTGAACCAAGATTTTGTCCAGGTTCTCCACCAACTCCAACCCAAAGTCCATGTAATGAAGATTGTGAATTGATTTGGCGTGTAATTGATTCATCACCTTGTTCTGTTTCATGTGGAACTGGACGTAGAAATTTAGTTGTTCGATGTGTGAGACAATTTATATCAAATTATTCTGTTGTTTCGGATACATTTTGTGAATCTGGAGATAAACCATCAGAAACAGAGATTTGTGTTGAAACTTGTAATAAACCAAGGTGGAATTATTCACCATGGTCTGATTGTTCAACTAGATGTGGTGATGGAACACAGAGTAGACAATCCACTTGTGTTGATTCATTTGAGAATATTGTTGATTCTGGACACTGTGAGAAATTGGGTGATCCTTATACACATAAGAAGTGTAATAATAATGGACCTTGTGGAAAATGGCGTGTTGATCAATGGAGTCCATGTTCTGTATCATGTGGAAAAGGAATAACACGAGCACTCTATGCCTGTCACCAGGATCATCGTGGTGGATCTATTCTACCTCAGGATTTTTGTATCAACGATCCAAAACCCGAAGTTGAAAGGGAATGTGAAGGACCACCTTGTGTAAAATGGGAAGTTGAAGATTGGTCACCTTGTTCTAAAACTTGTGGTGATGGAATTAATACAAGACGTGTTTTTTGTGTTAATGAAAAAGGACAAGATGTTGTTGATGAAAAATTCTGTGCTTTGAATAATCTTTTAAGACCTGAAGATCAGAAAATTTGCAAAATTGAATCATGTCCAATTACAGTAAGTTAACATAAATAAATAATAAAATCAAATTTAAAAAAAATTTAATATATTTTTATAGACTCCTTCACCTCTTTCTAATGAAAAAATTCAAAATTCAATTGGAAATGTAAAACATTCATCAAAATATGGTCATGTTACATTTGGATTTGGAAATCCAAAATATAGAGATGGAGAAATTGATAATTCAATTGATGCACTTGCGTATGAAGTTGATTTGCCTCAAACAAATGCACTCATTGGAGAATCTAATTTTAAATGGAAAACTGAACCATGGACAGAAGTAAACAAAAAATAATTTAAAAATATTTAATTTAATTTAAATTAATTTTAATTTTTAATAGTGTTTTACTGATTATTTTGGAAGAAAAGTACGAAGGAGGCGTGTAAGTTGTGTAAATATAAATGAAGAAGTTGACGATGGTGATTGTCCAAGGAATAAGCCAAAACCACCCCAAACACAAGAATGTCGTAATATTACTTTTTGGAATAGTGGTCCATGGGATAAATGCAATTCTACAGTTTGTGAACAAGTAAATATAAAATATATAATTATAAAAATGATAATAATAAAAATAATTCCTGTAAATTCTATTTTAGGGTTACGAGAATCGTATTGTAGTTTGTTTATCATTAGGTGATAAAAATCGTGTTCCTGATTCTGAATGTCGTAGTGAACCACCTCTACGTTTTAGACCTTGTACTGGAAAATGTGTAATATTGCAAGGAGGAAGATCACGATCTCATCGTGGATTTGGTTCAGGAAGTATTTGGAAAACTGGTCCTTGGACAAAATGTTCGAGACTTTGTGGTGGAGGTTGGAAACTTCGTCAAGTTGTTTGTCAATATGAAAATAGAACAGAAAGTAAAGAATGTGACATCGTCGTTAAACCAATTGATAATTCAACTTGTGGAAGTGATCCATGTCCAATTTGGCACATGGGAAGTTGGTCACAGTGTTCAGCGGAGTGTGGTGGTGGAATTCAAGAGAGAAGAGCTCAATGCAGGGATTCCAATGGACATATTTCACCAGAATATATTTGTAATAATACAATTAAACCACCAATAATTGAAAAATGTAATGAAGATCCATGTCCAGAGGAAAATGAAACATCAACACCAAGGAAAAGATATCGATGGCTCACTGGACTTTGGAGTGAAGTAATTAAGAATTTTTAATTTATTTTAAATTGAATATTTTAATATTAATTTTAATTTATATTTTTAGTGTAGTAAGAATTGTGGTAAAGGACAAAAAGGAAGGAAAGTTGAATGTATTGAATTAAATATTGATAATCCAATGAACGAGATTATTGTTAGTGATAATTGGTGTAGTAAAATACCAAAACCAAAGACCGAGAGAGCATGTGCAAAATATCCTTGCCCTTATCAATGGGTCACATCACATTGGTCAGAAGTACGAAAATTCAATTAATCTAATTTAAAATTACTAAAATATAATTGTATATTAATTATTTTTTAGTGTAATGTACCTTGTGGTTATGGGATTTTGCAACGAAGTGTTACTTGTCACCGTGTTAATAAATTTGGATGGGTTGATCCTGATATCCTTCCAACTGGATGTGATGAAATTGAAAAACCAAAAGAATATACATACTGTTTTGATGGAGATTGTAATTCATCCTATGGATGGCATACTGAGCCATGGTCTCCATGTCCACCAAATCGATGTGACAAACAAGTAAGACAAAGAAGGAGAGTATATTGTACTCGTAAGACGGATGGACTTCGTGTTGGTGGTCATTTTTGTCCAAAAGATCATAAACCAAATCGTAAAAGAAAATGTTCAATTAAATCATGTCTCCCAACAACTTGTAGTGAAGTTAAATTAAGAAATGTTAATTCAAGAATTGATGGAAATTATACATTATTTGTTGGAGGGAGAAATATAACAATATTTTGTAGTGATATGGATACTTCAGAACCAAAAGAATATTTAAGTTTGCCTGATGATAATTATTCTGAAATATATCCAAAGAGACTCATAAGTCCAGAGACATGTCCAGGGAATGGACAAAGGACAGACTCTTGTGATTGTATTGAAGATTCTAATCGTAGATCTGGATTTACAATATTTCACAAAATCCGTATTAATGTTACAAATCTCAAAATAGATAGTAAGTTAATTATACATAAATAATATAAAATACAAATATAAAATTAAATAATAATTAATTTATTATTTAGCTGAAGATTTTCGTTTTACAAGTCAATTAATAGGAAGTGGAATTGGTTATGGAAATAGTGGTGATTGTTATAGTAGTGTAAGTTGTCCACAGGGAAGATTCAGTATTAATCTCCAGGGTACAAAATTGCAAGTATCTCCAAGTACAACCTGGGTATCACAAGGACACAAAGTAGCAATGTGGATAAATAAATCAGAGGTTTATTTTTATATTTTATTATTTTATTATTTAATATTTATATTATGTTATTTTTGATTTTAGGACAATGTTCGAATAAGTGGAAAGTGTGGGGTAAATTTAATTATTTAATTACGTATATTTTAATTATTAATATTTTATAATATTTATTAAATAGGGTTACTGTGGAACGTGTTCTCCAAATCGACTAATTGGCCTAAAACTTCAAGTGTCTCTAACTTAATTAATTGCCAAAGGATTATAATATTAATATTAATATTACCATACTATTTACCATAATGTATAGCCTCTCTCTTACTCGCCCGAGTCTATAATTTTTTCAGTATTTTTGTATTTTAAAAAATGTTTTTTTTAATTTAGTGCCTCTATAACTGCCGCATGTATTTCCTCCTCCCTTCATTTTAATTTAAATTATAAGTATTTCTATTTCTTTTAAGTTAATTTAAATGCCTAAGATGCTCTTGCCAATTTTTTGTGCCTAATCGCTGCCAAAAATATGATTGGAGGAGGAAATGCAAAAATTTAAGTTCAAATGGTGCAATATTTAAAAAAGGGCTTGAAAGTTAATTCATCGAGTGTTGTATTTAGCTAGTCATTTTTTTTTGTTTGTTTGGAAATGGTTTAATATTATAAAATTAAGATGAAAAAAATACTCAGGAATTTTATAATATAAGTGAATGAATTTACTAAAATATACTAAATTAATTGTCTGGAGTCTCACAAGATCTCGATAATCTCAAACCCATCAAATCAACAAAACAAATATTTAAAAATTCAACTAAAATTAAAATTATTATTAATATTTCAAAAATATTATTTAAATTATTCTGAACAAAAAAAATAATAAATTACAAACACTGCCGATATTCCACATTAAATAATGAAAATATTTTTAGTAAATTCCAATATCAGCACAACCCCTAAATTCTTCCTGGGGTCCACATCCAGTATCTGTTACTGTTATTTGTGTCCCATTTGGTCCATCAACATATCCACAAATTCCCCAAGTATTTCCTATTTAAAAATAATTAATAAATATATTATTTTATTTTATAATATAATAATATAAATATTATATAATATTACCTGTAATATATTGCCAACGTAAAACACAATGAGTACATTTTATTATTGGTGGAAGTGATACAGTAACATTAAAATATCCGAGTGTTTGTCCAATAAATACTGGAAATGATTTAAATCCAGTTCCATCAGATAGTGGTAGGGGATATTTATTAAAACAAAATTCATCTTCTATTTCAAATCTTGAATTTCTAACACAGAGTGAAAATTGAAAATATCCCAAATGATTGGCTGTGATAAAGGTTGATGTTTTTATATGCTAATAAATACAAATACAATATTATTATTTAATATAAATAAATTAAAATTATTATACTTACACTTCCTGTTGTATAATTTCTAACAATAATATTTTTATCATATTTTCCACCACTTTCATTATCCCTTGGACGAGGTTTAGAATAATCATCTCCACATAATCCACATTTACCATTATTTCTACCGTGTTGTACATTTAATCCACCACAATATAATTGATTATCTTCATTATTAACTACAGGATTCAAAAATTCAAATTCAGGAAATCGCCATACAGAAGAACGCTATACAAAATAATAAAATTACTTTAAATAATAAGTAAAATTAAAAATTATTTCTTACGTTTGGTGGTTCGTACAATAAAGCATGACCTTTAACACTTGAAAATAAAAATAAACTACAAAATATCAACGTTATTAAATACATAATTTCAATTGGTGAATAATTTAACAACGGATGGATGAAGTGAGAGGAAGGATGAAAATGAAAAAAAAGGGTCCACAAAAAATGTTTTAAAAATAATGAGTTCATTATATTCCTATTATTATTCTAAAATTAAACTAAAATAACCCTCCTTCAACTTCAACACTTCAAAAAATAAATGGGTTGAATTCTATTTTCACTCAAGTTAGAAATAATTCTTTACAAAATGGCTAATATTTAAACTAAAATTAACTCCAAGAAAAAACTTAATTAAGAAACATCTCCTTAGCTAAATTATTATTTACTTTCATCCTTAATAATATTTTGAATTTGAAGTTTTGCAGCCAAAATTCCTTCTTCAGTACCATTAATTTGAATTATTCTTGTATTATTAGTGTAATTTGGAGGTTCATAATCATCATCTGAAATATAATAAAATTAATAATTATAATTTAATTTAATATAATATAAATAAAGAGAAGTAACCTGTGAAGTCTTTATCTGATTGAATGTAATCAATTTGGTTTTAAAATAAAAATTAACAATTAACAAAAGAAAATATAATTTTTATATTTAATAATTGTTAAGAAGATTTAATATTTTTATGAGCTTCAACACACTCCCTGGATTTTTTATGTCGATACAAAGCACTGTATGATGTAAAATCCACATCACATACTTCACATTTCCAATGTTTTTCCTTAATATGACGAATATTTAGATGAACTTTCATGTGACCACTTTGAGTAAATGTTTTTGTGCAAAGGGGGCATTTGTAGGGTTTCTCACCAGTATGAGTACGAATATGATAAATTAAACTGCTCTTCTGTCCAAATTCCATCCCACAATCATCACATTTGTATTCTTTCAAATTGTCATGGATCTTCATATGCTGAGTTAAATTTTCTTTTGTCCCAGAGAGATGTCCACATTTAGTACAATGGAATGGTTTAGTTGTGTATTTGATTTTAATGTGTTTGATTAATTGTGGTGTATCTTCTATTTTTATTGGATTCCATCCATCTGAATCACAAAATCCAATTCCATATTTCACTCGTAAATTATTCATTAAATCCACAACATCTTCAATTTTCAATAAAACACCAAAATCACCCTTGTGAATACGCATATGACACTTCAAATGCACTTTGAATCCAAATTGTTTTCCACATTTTTTACATTTGTAAGGACTTTCATCTGAATGTACTCCAATGGTGTGATTTTTTAATCCACTCTTGGATTGTGCTGGATATTTGCAAATTGTGCAAATGAATTTACTTTCTTTTGTGTGGGTTATCATATGATTCTTAAGTTGTTGATTTGTTTTGAATTGTTTTGTACATTTTGTACAATTGATGAGTACTTGTCCAGTATGGATTTTCAAATGGGTGTATAAATTGGATTTCTGTGTGAATTTTTTATTGCAGTATTTACATTTGAATGGTTTTTCTCCTGTGTGGATTTTTTTGTGGTCTTTTAAATATCCGCTTCGTTTAAATTCTTTATTGCAAATATTACATTGAAATGGTCTCTCATTGGTGTGTGTGCGAATGTGCTGGAACAAATCACCTCTGGTTTTAAATGATTTTTGACAAAATGTACAATTGTGTTTCTTGTCAAAATTTGATAGTTGTATTTGTATTTGTTGATTCTGAGTTTGTTTTGTTTTAAACATTTTCCAGAATTCCAATTTGATTTGATTGGAATAAATTATTTCCTAAAATCCAGAATTTTATTCTTAAAATATAAAAATCTAAAAAAAATTTAGAAATAAAATTTAAAAATAATCTACTTACATAAAATAATTTTGTTTTTTGCGTCTAAACGCGCAGAACTTCTGATTGACACCACGTAGAAAAGTGAGAATCACGTCTATCGAAAGCTTATGAACCCAGGAAGGATAGTTTGGTAAAAAATTTGAGTTTAAAGGTCAAATGACCTGTGAAAAATTTAAAAGCTAAAGACACTTTTCTGACCTGCACTTCTCCCACTCAAAAATTTAAAATAAAAAATTTAAAATTAGGATCATAACAAAAGAATGTACGTGAAGTTAACCTTGAGTTTGCTATAAAGTTTCCACGCCCGGCGATGGTCATAGGCAAGTTATGGTAAAATTAATTTGATTATACTCAATACTCTCCCACTTTTACCTAACATGAGAATTAATGGCACCACTTATTTAGTAAAATGATGAATTCATTAACTATTTTCGGTCGGTAACACGACATCGCGGCTCAGATCTTACAATCGGCTATTTTTTGGGCGCCCGGCAGAAAAAAAATAGCAGAACATATTCTATTTCCGATACATTTTAAACTTGCAGAAATCGGAAGAGGTGTGAGTTTTAGTAGGAAAAAGTAGGTGTGAGTTTTAGTGTAGGTTTTAGTTTTCAAAAAATAAATGGGTTGAATTCTATTTTCACGCAAGTTAGAAATAATTCTTTACAAAATGGCTAATATTTAAACTAAAATTAACTCCAACAAAAAACTTAATTAAGAAACATCTCCTTAACTAAACTATTATTTACTTTCATCCTTAACAATATTTTGAATTTGAAGTTTTGCAGCCAAAATTCCTTCTTCGGTACCATTAATTTGAATTATTCTTGTATAATTAGTGTAATTTGGAGGTTCATAATCATCATCTGAAATATAATAAAATTAATAATTATAATTTAATTTAATATAAATAAAGAGAATTAACCTGTGAAGTCTTTATCTGATTGAATGTAATCTTGAATCCTTGGAACATGAATTTCAGTATTTGTAATTATTTGAATATGTTTTACATTTTCTCCTCCAAAACCAATTATTCTTCCAATGGCATATTCCGGAACCTTATTATTAAAAACAATTAATAAAATATAATAATAAAAATATTAAATTGAACTTACAATTATTTCAACAGTATGAGTCAATGGCTAAAACAAAAAACAAAATTAATAAATATTAAATTTTTATAAAATGTGTAGAAATAGAGAAAAATCCAACTTGTGATTTGATTAGTGTTTGTATTTTAATTTCTGCTCGTGAAACATCTTCTGGTAATCCACTTATGTTATATTTATAATCACCACCATCAACTATAAATAATTAATAAGAAATAATATATTTTAATTTAATAAAATATTATATTACGGGACTTGCGCTTCTTCGTATATACGGTAAATTCTTCGTATATACGAAGAATATGAAAAAGGCGCCGTAAGGGGCGCGAAGAGGTGGAGCTACTCTTTCGTTCGAGTTTGAGTTTGAAAATATACGAAGAAATAAACGGAAAATCTCCTCTTTTTCCGTTTCAAACTTCGTATATACGAAGAATCTTTTTTCTACTTAATTAACTGTTTTAATTAAGTTTAAACCAAAAGTTAAGTTTTTAAATGAGAAAGAATGTTGTTCACAGTACTTCTTGACTAATTAGGCAAGAAAAACTGCGCTAATTATGATGTAAATCATAATTAAGTAATGCAACATTTATGAGTGATCCTGAATCAAATCAGGTGAGATTTTTTGTTTTATTTTAATTAAGTATAACTTTCCACCCAGTTAATCGAAAAATGT
>JAQGCN010000341.1:0-25030 GCA_034699725.1 Friesea truncata
TTCCATTCATTTGACTGTCGGGAATATCTTTTTCTCCTGTATCCATGTTGAAAATATATCAAAAGTAGAAATTCAAAATTAGAAAAAGTAGAAAACAATTAAAGCAAAACTTTAGAAAAATTAAATTGAGATCCTTTACTTGAGAATTCAACAATTGAACTAATGCTTTATTTTTCATTTCTTAATAAAAGAAACAAAGGAAGTGGACTGGATTCTTTGCTTTAGAAAACGTGAGAGCCAATCAGGAAGTTGGAAATACATTGCGCAACTCGTTTTTTCAGCTTCGAACCAATAAGAATAAAGTTCTTAATTTTTTGGACCAATCCAGTAATACCACGTCGTGGAACCATTTTGGATTGGTGGAAATTTTTTAGGTACCTTCAAAATAATTCCCCCAACCAGCCCCTTTGATAGCACACACAAATGTCGGTTGACTTAATAGATCATTCAAAATATTTTGTTTTCTTTCTTCCATATTAATTAATTTGACTTGATAGAAAGATAAAATTAGATTCCTTGAAGATATCCAATTGTTCTTTCTGCTAAGACTAAACTTTTGAATTCAAACAGTGATGGATTGGAAATTGGATACTTCATTTCCATTCATTTGACTGTTGGAAATATCTTTTTCTCCTGCATTTTTATTCATTTTTTATTTAAATAAATATTGTATTTTAATACATTAATGTGATTAATTTAAATTCAAAAAAAATTCTAAGCTAGTAAGTATAGTTGGTAGTAATTCTCAAATCATGTATTTTAAGAAATTAATAAATATAATGTATTATTGATGTTAATTCATTCAACTGAAAACCAAATTGGACTAATACGAACTGTTTACTTTTGACCCAATTATAATAATCAGGATAGAATTCTAAACAGATTACAAAATAAGATCGTGACTTTTGGATATCCAATGCCAGAAAATATAAATCCCTGGATATAATTTATTCTAGCTTCTACTGAACAAGTCACTTCATCAAATAAGAAATATATTCAATTTAAATAAACAAAAGTGTTAAATTTTTTGTACCATTTTTTCATTATCCACAGAATCTAACGCTATATAAGTTGCGTAATCTCTAATAGTGTTATTAAAGTCAATTTTACTTTTATTGAAATTTTTATAAATCCCTTCAAAAAATGCAAATTTACTAAATCTCTCTCGGCCATGCCAAGTATGTATATGCGGATGCAACCATATTGAATCAGTAGAAGCTGATCCAACATCTAATACGGTATCATTTTTTTCGATGCCAGAGTTAACAGTACAGTGATTTATAGCTAAATGGCCACTGTACATTGTTAGTACTCCATAGTGCCATTCTGGCCAACCCTGAATTCCAAACTTTGGGTCTTTTTCTAATTTTGTAAATTCATACTTTTCTAAATACAGCATGATTTTCATGCTAAGTTTTGCACATTCTGCAACCAAGTCTAAGGGTCCATACCATGTTGAACCGATATTGGTTAAATTTTGAAATGTAAGATTCAGGTTATCTGCAATCCTTTTCAGTCTATGACCAGTTATATAATCACTTCCCCATTCGTAGGCGCCGATACCAACAACCATTTTTTCAGGCTTCCAAGTAGAGAATGCTGGCGTAATAAAAGTGTCTATATCAGTCCGGAGTATCCAATCATAATGCTCCATCCCTATAGTTCAGAAGATATAAATATAAGTAAGGTATATACGCCTAAAATTAAATTGTTCTAACACTTTACTGAATGATTTTTCCCTGATATGTAACATATACACGGTATATGAATTAGTTTAATATTTTGATCTCGTAATACTTTTTATAGAAATAGACGCTACGCGAATTTCCAAAATGATAAGTGGGTTCAACAAAATTAATATTTTAAATACAATATTTTGTTTAAATATGTATATATATATATATATATATAATAATATATATAATATATTATATTATGTCACACTTATTAAGCTTAAACTATTTTGTGAAAACTTAAACTGGATGATTTGCAATTTTAATGCAAAAACTAAAATTAACACTCCTTTTCAAAATTATAAATAATAGTCACTTGTTATTTACTGTTTAAGTGTTTTTTATCAAACGTACCCTTCTTTTACTGGATTTTTGATTTCCTGTTTCAATACAAAAGAATGGATAATAAAATAAACTCATGAACTAAATGCATTCCTTATGCCTGGCAATTTGCAGAAAATTTACTTCATTAATGTTTACAAGTAAAGTTAACAATTTTAGAGTGTCGTACTTTTTCTATAAAAGTTCAAGATAAGCCAAGTACTTGTAAGCCAGAGATAAACGCCTTTGCTATAAATTATGCGTCATAAAAAATTTAAGAAAAGTGGAATTAATTACCTCTTGTAGTTTTTAAAACAGCAGCAACATTAACAGAGTTTGCTGGTCGAAATGTAAGGTTGTACGAATTTAATACTGGAACATAATTATCTATTACAATACATCTTGAGATTTCCGTTCGAGATTTTCTAGTTATTTTAGTGCAGTTTAATTCTTCCATAATTTGAGTTATTTCAATTGAAAAGACAACTAAATCTGTTCTCCAATCTTTTGGTTCATATTTTTTCATTTCTTTCCAACTACGTTCAAACCATTGTAATTCTGCGTCAAATTGTTCTGTATTTTCATTTTCAGCTGGAAAATACACAATAGCAGCTCGAACAAATCCTTTTTTACTTCGAACAGAAGTCCTCCTGGTAATGGAAATATTAAATTTATTTTCTTGAAATATTAAAAAAAGTCTAATATTTTTTACTTAGGAATATAAGTAGTTTCAGTAGAATCTGATACATACGATGAATGTAAATTATGTAAAACGGCAATGGATTGTTTAAAATGAAAATTTGTAAAAGCCATCTCAAATTGAATAAATAAAAACAATATTATTAAACAAAATATTATAATAATAATGTAAAATCTTGACAGTTTTCTTATATCGTTTGTTATTATTCCTGACATTATTAATAATTTTTTACTTCTAATTATTATTTTTAATTGCTTTTAGTTATTGCTTTTAATTATTTTGATAAAAAATTATTTCTACAAGTAAAAAAAAATTGATTATGTGTAGTATCTAACGATAAAATTTAGTGCTTTGTCAGGGATAAATGCCCTAGTTTAACCATTAGGATTCACAAACCACTTCACTTTTAGTAACTTACTACATTGCAAAAATTAAAAATCCTCTTGACTAATGAATTCTAAACCATGTGCATTAGGATTTTAATATCAAGTGTGCCTTTACATATTTGATGCAAAATAAATCTCATGTAAATTCCCAGTTATCGATAAAAATTATATGTAAAAAAAATCCACGCTAGCAAGTTGTCTGAAGCTATAATTAAATATTTATTTTTCTAAAGGTAGTATTATATATTATTATGGTTAATTTATTATTATAATATTATTATAAATATAATATGATATTCAATAAACATTATTTTCACAATTGAAATAAAGGATTAATTAAATTAAATTAAATTATGGAAATAATTTTATTATTTTATACTTCGGAATTTCAATTTACATGTTACTTAGTTAAATAGAAAATTAATTGGTTAAATATTGGACAGCCCTTAAAATAACTAAAAGTTGACATGTTGTTAGTCTGCTCAATTTACAACAATCCCCCATCCTACCCCATCCCGCGTCGCTCACTCGAACAATACTCTCTCCACTGCGCCAATTGTTTGGTGGAAAAATTTAAGTCAAATACATGCCTCTCAAATTAAATTATAAAACTCGTCGATTCGATCTAACTGGAGTACTGGACTGGACTGGATATTGGACAACTGGACTAAGAGAAAGTATTCCATTTGCACATCTTTGCCACTCATCCCATCCACCAATTGCCAATCCAAGTGATCAAAAACATAAAAGTAATCAAATTAATTAGCAGAAATTGGTTCGGGAATTACTTTTCCGTAAGGAGTGGGAGTGGAGTCATATAGACGTGGGATCACTTTTATCGTTGGATCTGCGGTAAAGTATTAAAAATTAAACAAATGGGTCTCGAACGTTTCAGTTTTACATTAACATTATTTTCCCTTCCAGACGAAAATAACGCCATGCTTGAACCGGAAGATTGTCAAATTCGAGTTCTTGAAATCTTAAATGATTCTTCCAAACGTGATATGTGTAGGCTGAGGACGGAACTCTTTATGGTAGCCGCAAATTCTACGAACGCTGAGATGTGCCTAGTCCCATTTCCAGCCTGCTACTTTGATCGAACTACAAAAACTAAGAAAATCGACTTCCTCAAGGAGCAAATTCAACAGGTGCCTAAGCTCTCCGAGATAGACGAAACCACCAAAATGGATTCAAATGTATGGGAACTTCTATACTGGGTTTTTACAAACCCACTCACTATTCGACCAAGCTATGCTTGTAAGGAGATGTTGGATAGTTGGTCAAAAGAAACTCGTCTTGATCTGTCAAGAATCTGGGTTGATTACCCAGATCGATGTAATCTTTACACAGTTGTCAATCCCACTCCTAAAAAAGAATTCATCCAAGGGAAAGCCAAGTACGGATCAAGCTTTGCCTTTCACGGCTCACCTCTGGACAATTTCCACTCTATTGTACATCGCGGACTTCTTGCAGTTCTAAACAAAAGAAGTGCTTATGGAGTTGGTTCTTATTTGAGTAGTTCTTTTAATATTTCACAAAGATACTCTGGATTAGGAGCCGGATGGAAGGATTCTGAAATTGGAAGAAATATTCGATGCATAGCCATTTGCGAAATAGTTGATGATCCTTCCGGTGTCAGAAAGGAATACTATCGTAATCCACGTGATTCTGAAGTATGTTTGTACTATGTGGTTGCGAAAGATGAATTGATCCAACTGTCTCATTTAATTGTAGTTTGTTGAAGTGACGATTACGAAGCATGACCATTTTGTAATATATTTCAAGCAATTCCAAATTAGAAACTTTATAAAAATAATTTTAACTTCACAATTATTGTTGTTTTTATGCTTTTCCCTAGATTCCGTTTGAATTTCAAAGTTATTTAATTGTTAATAATTATTTCACATTTCTTTATTTTATAAGAATGACATTTGTACTAGATTTAGTTGGTATGTATAATTTAGATTTCCGAAAAAAAAAGTATTAAACGGAAGAAACAGAAATTTTTTGTTGTGGTTAATTAGTCGCTCATTTTCCTTTTATCTCAATTAAGATAAAAATTTCTAAATTCGAAGTATTTTTTTGTTAGTTAAAACTTTAACACTCTCAAAATGGAGTTGATAATTCTTGGGATTTTATTTGTGTTCACTGTTAATTCACACATTATTTCAAGGGATCACATCATTCAAATTTCTAATCCTGTTGGTACGAACAGTATATCATTTTTTGGTTACTCTACAGTTGTCATACCTCCATTAAATAAACACTCAAGCGCAAGGTATAGTTTAAACTTTCAGTAGTAATGTGTTTTTATAACATAATGTATTAGAATCGTAATTGGGGCGCCTCGAGGTACACTTCTGGACAGGTCGGATTCGGACAAAGTAGTCGAACCAGGGGTTGTTTGGCAATGTCTGTTAGATTTTGAATCTCAGAACGATTCATGCGAACAGATTCCACTCCACACCAAATCAGGTTGAATTTTATTAAAGAATTTATGTTTCCTTAAATTTTACACCTTAATTAATAATGGTGTAAAATTAGGTCGTGTATTATGTAGTAATACAACATGCGAATGGAATAAAAATGGGTGGTTAGGTATGACAATGGCAACGGATGGAAGAAATCGTTTGTTAATTTGTTCACCACTTTGGAAGCGAAGTAAACGTCTTGAAAATTCTCGACTTAATGGACTATGTTATTTAGTTACACTTGAAAAATTTACAGTTGAGAAATTAATGCCTCTTATTAATCAATGGTTGCAAACTATTCAAAGATTTCCAATATATTCTTGGGGACAAGCTGGTTTCTCCGCTCACTTTTCTGAAAATAATATTCTTATTGGTGCGCCTGGTGTAAATAACTGGAATGGTAAAGCTCATTTTAGAAATTCAGGATTTTAATTTAATAAGAAATTATTCCATATTAAAGGTTCAGTGATTCATTACAAAAACATTTTATACAAGGATTCAAATATTAGACCAACTATACTAGATATAAAACTATTGCGACTTTTCAACGAGATTGAATATTTAGGTAGGTTAATCCAAAAATGTTTAAGTTAACAATCAACTTCATCCATTTTCCATGGTAGGATATTCTGTTACAAGTGGAAAATATTTTGATTCTAATGGAAGCGAAGTTCTTACGGCTGTGGGAGCTCCACGTAGTGCATCATTGCGTGGACTAGTATTCCTTTTCAGATTTCCAGTACAAAAAGTTGATTGGTGGATGTTTGAACGCCGTTTAACTGGAGACTTTTTTGGATCTTATTTTGGGTCAACACTTGCATCTTTTGATGTAAATGGAGATGGACTTGATGAATTATTTGTTGGTGCTCCGTTCAGAAAGTCCGAGGCTGAAGATGAAGGTTGTGTATTTGTATATTCGGCAAAGAATGTAAGTTTACTTGTAACTCAATTTACAATGCATGACCTAATTGTATGAATCGTACAGTTGCTTACATCTTTCAATAATGCTGAAATTATTTGTGGCGTACGCAGTGGTTCACGATTTGGATCATCAATCGCATTTCTTGGTGATACAAATTTTGATGGATTTAACGGTAGTGAAGAAAAGTTTGCGTTAAAGTGTAAGATTTTCTATTTTTGAAATGTTCCATGGATTCTAGATGTAGCTATAGGAGCTCCTTATGAAGATGAAAATAAGGGAGCAATTTACATATATTATGGTAATGCTGAATTTGGTATAAGAAGAAATCGTCAACCGAGTACAAAAATTGGAGAGCGTATTGCACCAAGTGACCTGCGGCTTCAGTTACAAGGGTTTGGCCATTCTTTATATGGTGGAGTTGACATTGACTCCAATGGTACTCCTGGTAAATGAGCTTTAAACATTACATTTAAAGTTTATTCAACTAATACAAAATTTCAATAATATTTTCAAGACATTGCAGTAGGTGCATATTTATCTCAAGATTTAGTCGTGTTAAGAACAAGACCAATCATACAATTTTCAGCAAAGGTTGACATACTTGTGAACGATACTTTTGTTCAAACTTTAAGAGATGATACGAATCAATTCGTAATTCGAGTATGTAGTAGGGTCAAGAGACAAAATATAAAGCACATCTTCAACCGTACATACGGTAAGTACATAGGCAGAGGATTTTGTTGAGCTTCACCTTGGTATGCTTAATATTTTCTAATTGCGAACAAACAGAATTAGCGGTGAAGCTATCAGTAGACATATCTGGAAGACGATTTGAAATAACTGAGCCAGTTATACAAAACACCAAAATAAATACCTCGTCCAAAAGAAATTCGTCAATATTATTTTATATAAATGTTAACGCTTCTGAAACTTCTTGCAAAGAATACAAAGTGGAAAGAATATTAAACGTGAGATATAACTTTATAATGTTAAAACAAAGCAAGAAATTTATAGTTTCTTTTGTTTACAGCTACCTCTTGTTCCCAACAGAGAGGATGTTGTAATAAATTGGAATATATCATATGCAGAAAATGCTCATCTTACGAAAGGAATAAGAAAGATTGAGATTATACAGAATAACAATCAATCAACCAAAACTGTGGGAGAAAGTAATAAAGTAACACATCAATAACAGTATGTTTGGATACTCACTTTTGTTTTACGTTTTCAAGGTTTTGATTCTTTTTGTCCAACTTGTCCTGAAGCAGTTGAAATTAAAGGGAGCTTATCTCTTCCAATTGTCTCAACACATTGCAAACCTCAAGGAAGTTGTACACTTAAAATTAAATTGAAATTACATTTCCACTCCAGCAGAAAGCAAGAACCTTTGACAACGTATGAAATTAGATCAAATAAATTTTACCATCTCGGCTTCAAATTCTTACAAAAAATATTACAGATTCCTAATTCAAGATGAAGGAGTGGATGTTATATTGCATGTTGAAAATGTTGGAGAAATACCAAGCTCTCCAACTATATCATTGAATTGGTCACCAACAGCATTATCGTTAAAAAATTATAACCCTTTCTGCATTTCGATTCAAAACAATTCCTCGAATGGACTATCGTGCTCTATGGGATTAATTAACTCTAATAAAACAGTAATATTTTTTACAAAAATTTCACCGATTACAATACAGTATGAAATTCGGTTGTTTTATACAGGAACGTTTGGCGATCCCAATTGATTTTGAATCATTCTTCCCAATGTCGAAATCAAGTTATATTAAAATATATGCAAATGAATCTACGGAACAAACAACTGCAACATTAAAAATATTATCTGATACACAAATTCAAATGAAAAATGACTCTGCTGAAATATTTATTGGTATTAACAACATTCAAGCGATGAAAACAATCAAGCTACCATTTGACGTAAGCTTTTTATGTCATATTTTAAATATACTGTAAACAAAGTAAAGTTTATTACCATATAAAACATAACTCTTTAACCCGTATTAACTAGATTACAGTTAATGGAAGAATAGGTGCTGGTATTATTAGAACTTGGTTTCGGATCCCAGTTATGTATAAGAAGATGACGCTTTTAAAACTTGATTATCCAATCGTAAATATAATTTAATTAATCAATTATACTACTTGGAGTCTTATTATTATTCGTGTTTATATTTTAGCATCGGGATTGCTCTGTTGTGAAGGAAGCTCTTGTTCGCCCATACTTTAGCAAATTGATATTGAAACCTAAAAATGTAACAGTTTTAACTTGTGATACTAGAGATGTATATTGTACGAAAATTTATTGCGCGTTTCGACAAGTCAAAGCAGGAACAAATTTACATCCTCATTTTTTCTTTCAATACGATATATTAAAGCTCAGTATGCTTTATTTACTTACTGCTAAACATAAGTGATTAACTTTTTTATTTGATTTGTAGGAGCGCTTGTGGAAAAATTAAAAACCTCAACATTAAGGCTACAATCGCTGGCGGAAACACAATTGTACGATATACAAGAGACTACATTTTTTTCCAACGACTTAATTTTCCAATTTCAAATACATCTTTATGAACAACAAGTGCCAGGTTTCTTACCAATACTGGTTGGAAGTTCTTGTATAGGGATTCTTTTATTGTTCTTAATTTCTGCATTTTTAAGCCGGGTGAGGAGTTATTTTTTAACAATATTTATATTTAATATAACAAAATTCATATTCCATTTCATGTACAGTGTGGATTTTTTAACCGACCTGGAAGGCAAGCATTGTTAGAAGGAAAACAGGAATTGGAAAAATGGACATATTCACTTATTTATACCCCACGTCGGATATAAGTTCATTCAACTAAACTCTAACTAATAACAATTAAAACTCATAATAATTCAATACTTAATAATTAAGTCTTTTAAAACTGATTTTTTGTAAGGTCAAAATAAAACTTTATTCAATAATTTGTAGCGTGTAACTTGGACAAAAAGGGTCGACCTTATTATCCAATCAAATAATGTAGTAAATTATTTCAGAAAAATATTTCACTTTAACCAGTTGTATGGTAAAAGTTGTACCTTTCGATGTAAGCTTAAGAACAATATCAAGCTTATACCTTCAATTGCAGTTACCATAATTAAAGTTGAGATATTGTAGAAGAAAGTAACCGAAAAAATTCTTACGATTCCTGTAATTATAAAAAATGATTTAATTAAACACGAATTTAAATGTTCTTACAATGTTAGGGGGAAAATGCTTTGTAAAAGACAAAAAAACACATTATAGTTTAGTTTGTGCATTTACGTTATCCTCAGCGTCCAAACTTGTTTATGTAAGTTCATGGAGAGTAATCCAAACCCCTTTGTGTAATTTTCTCATAAGCACCTGCCATTCAATCCCTCCTCCTACTCTCATCCTCATCAGAGTAAAATTTTACTATCCTGATTCCATATAAATATAAAAAAGAGAGAAATTTCACTCATTCACTTATCTGCTGTCAAAGTGTTAACTACTCGTCTCGTTTCTTTTAAAAAATCAAGATGCCTCGAAAATTAAGTGAAAAAGGAGCAAAAAAGGCTGGAAAGAATACTGTCAAAGAACAAAAGAAGAAAACGAAGCAGCGCAAGCCGAAACCGGAAGTGTCTTACGAAATAAGCATTTACAAAGTATTGAAACGAGTCCATCCAGAGACCAAAATCACCCGAAATGGAATGTCAATCATGAATTCAATTGTGAATGATATTTTGGACAGACTTGCAGCTTCTTCTATACACTTGACCCGTGCCAACCTTACGATACACTGCCGAGAAATCAAAGCTGCTGTTCGTCTACTCTTTCCTCCTGAACTTGCTAAATATGCTACATCTGCAGGACACAATGCTTTAAGAAGAGATTGTAATCTACCGGTTCATGATGATTGATTATGATTAATTAAACCAACGGCCCTTTTAAGGGCCACCAATCATTTCAAAGAGCAAAAATGTTTTCGATTGGTCATGAATTTTTATTTGAATGTTAGTCATGAATTTTCAGATCATTTCAAGCAACACGCCTGATATTGTTGAAGTTTGAATTTTCCTTTCCTTTGTTTAGGGAATGCATGAATCATGAATGACACGCAGAATTCAAATTGAGCTGGCTCAATTTGAATTCTGCGTGTCCTTGGAGTGAGGAGGCCAAGGATCTGGTAAAATCTTTTTTTTTGCTTGGCAAAAGTAAACATTAATAAATCAGTAAAATAATTAATTTTTCATTTCAATACTATCCTTGCTGTAATATTTAATATTTTTCATTTCTTTTGATTTTATATTTTGGATTAGCAAATATTTTGGTCTGCTGAGCTCACTTTACTTTAGCAGGTAACTCAAAGCCAAAACTTGCTATGCTTGCTTGGCGCGGGATTTGCTCGAGTAGTAAAAGTCAAAACAAACGAAGCGAAGCGTAGGGAAGAGAAACATTTTAAAGTTTTGATTTTTTCAATTTATTTATTTTAATTTAATTTAATTTCAGTTAGTCCTTTTTTACATCCAAGTTATGCTAAACCTTTGACTAGGAGAAACGACAACGAGCAGCGACAGGACTGATTAATTTGGTAAATTGCATAAATAAATAAATAATTCTTTCCATGTAATAATTTAAAGAAATTCTTTCTAGGATTAAGAATAGAAATAAACAGGAAACTGTGATCATTTTCATATTATTGGATAATCTTTCGTCAATCGTCACTCTCTAAATTCTAACATCCATCTCATTCTTGTACTATGGACGTTTACGTTAGCTGTTTCAGAGTGTCACCTCGGGATACCATGCAGCTCAAACTAAAACACGAACGTGGAAAAGAAGCTAAAAGACAGGAATGGATTGGCACGAACAAATATTTCCAAGATTGTGACCGCAAACTTAAGATGCATGAAAAACTAGTAGGAGCCGGGATAAATTCGTTAAATTGTGCTACTGATTTAACTGAAACCATACAAGGAAATCGATGCCGCTGTGAGAAACATGAGAGTGATTTAGCTTCGAGAAGAGAACGCCTTCGAGATTTATTAGCCACAGAAGAAAAGGAATTTAATCAAGAGCTTAAGAAGATACCCAAAAGTTCATCATTCGGAAACACAAGAGAATCAATAGCTACTAAAATTTCAGATGATTATAGCAACAGAAACGCATTCATGACAAATGATGTGTCTTGTCGAAGAAAACAAGAATTAACCCACTTCAGAATTTTTCCAGATTCAAAATAAAATAGTCTTCGCGTAAGATTTAAGAAGTGATTTGAAAAAAGAGATTAATTAAGGAACAATCAGTTAACAAATATTGGCCAACCCAGCAGACAATAATTACTGCAGCTTTAAATGAAACGGAAATTACATTAATCTAAGTATCAATTTTTTAATTTACTAAGACTGGAATTTGTATTTTTATAATAATACAAACAAACATTAACTATTTTTACAACGAAAGAATTAGAATAATGATAATGAATAAGTTAAGTGAATGAAGTAATTTTAATCTTAATCTAATAAACGGCTAATGCAAAACATGAATTATCGTGAATTAAATTCGGTCAAATTATTCTTTTTGTCATGTTCAGTGTCAGTTCCCGGTATAATTTTAAGAAATTAGTGGGAGGGCCCATATATTTCCGTACAGGGAAGGTGAAGGTTGACGATTAATTTCCGTATGATTAATCTGTCAGATTTGTATACGATTTCTAAAACGCACACCTTTCTAATCTTGATGCGTGTGAAATAAATCCACGTTTGATCAAGCCCGGTGAAGCCACTTTTATAGCTGATATTTCACATATCCGCAGTCGTATGTAAGATGTAGTTACCAATTCATAGGAAAAACATAGTTGTTAAAATGAATGTACCTTTTTCTGCTCAATTACTTTGACTTTGTACTTTAAAATTTTAAACGAGAATTTTTCTTGTTTAATTCTGCCATGCAAATCATAAATCGGAAGATATAATTACAATCGCCGCCTTAATTGGGACATAAGGTTAATCTTGTCTTCAGGCTATTAAGAGCGACGCTCACAATACAAGGTAACACTGCTATGCACCACATGTAGGGCTGATCAAAAGTCTGCTTGGCTTTCTTAGCTTGACAAATCGATCCAAGTCAAGCCGAATGTATCACAACGCCAAACTTTTAGAAAAAATTTTGACTCCTACTTACATGATCCTGTATTTATGGGTATAAAGTTTTGAGTTTTTTTTAGTGTGATTATTTCTCACTGCAAAAACTGAGTCATAGCTTGAGATCACTAATCTTAAAATAATATTTCATTTAAAAAAAGGCTGAAATTGCTTTTAAAGTAAGCATGGATTTATAAAAAAAATGTGGCTTGCAAGCCGCCAAGCTGGTTATTCTCGTTTTTCAGCAAGCCAAGCCCAGCCATAGGCACGTCATTTGAAATTGGCTATTTATTTCTCGCCAGAAGGCGAAGTAGCAAAGTTTAATTTTTACACAAAACTTGAATAATGTTTGTGTAGAAATTAGTATTACTTATTTAGGAGGAGGGTGGATTTCTCTTTCACTTGAATTAAAACAATTGATTCGCATTTAATTTTAAGGTAAGGTTAAAGGTCACAACCAATTTAATTTAACTGACATTCAGATTCAAGGGTATAAGACGAATTGATCATTTACCTTTTACCCTTTTTAGACCTAATGTTGCTAAGTTGAGTTGACTTTGAATTTAAGGTAAGTAAATTAAATGAATTATGGAATGGAGTGAAAAGAAAGGATATTTTATGCTAATGACTCTTTAAGGAAGAAGCCAGTTTCTGCACTTCATTGTGTGTGTCCTGGAGCACTGGCTGTGTGACTGACACGGAATCAACACTTTTAAAATCTCACTTTCGAATCTTATTTTGACTAAGGATGATTGGAGGTCTTTTTATTTATAACCACAAGGGTGAAGTCCTAATATCTCGTGTATTTCGAGACGATATTGGAAGAAATGCCGTAGATGCTTTTCGGGTAAATGTTATTCACGCTCGCCAACAAGTCCGTTCTCCAGTTACTAATATTGCAAGGACGTCCTTCTTTCACGTCAAGGTAAATTCCGATTTTCAAAAGACATGCAAATGCAATGGCGTTTTTAACCTTATCATATACATTTTTCAGAGAGCAAACATATGGGTAGCAGCTGTTACTAAACAAAACGTCAATGCTGCAATGGTTTTCGAATTTCTTCTAAAAATCATTGAATGTATGCAGTCATATTTTGGAAAAATATCTGAAGAAAATGTCAAAAATAACTTTGTTTTGATCTATGAACTTTTGGATGGTAAAAAAATAATCTATTAAAAAGGAGGAAAGTTTTTTAAAAAGTAATGTTGTTTTTATTTTGACATTTTAGAAATCCTGGATTTCGGGTATCCTCAAAATACTGATACAGGTGTACTTAAAACTTTCATTACTCAACAAGGAGTTAAATCTGTCACAAAAGAAGAACAAGCACAAATAACATCCCAAGTCACCGGTCAGATCGGATGGAGAAGAGAAGGAATAAAATATCGTAGGAATGAACTCTTTTTAGATGTTCTTGAATTTGTGAATCTCCTTATGTCACCACAAGGTAATTAAACTTATCCAAGATTTTTATGTCCAAATAATTTTGGAGTTCGAAGTAGGGCTTATGGGTTTGTTCAAAACGGTTTCTAAAATTAAATTAAAAACCAGTGTCCGAAAGGCCTCCTACCCAAGTCAGGCGTAGAGGCCTTCGGACACTGGTTTTTCACCGAATTTTTAAAAGCTCACTTTGACGAATGCATCAGTCAGAAATATTTTATTGTAAATGTATATGATATTATTATAGGCCAACTACTATCTGCCCACGTCGCTGGAAAAATTGTAATGAAATCTTTCCTGTCTGGAATGCCTGAATGCAAGTTTGGAATAAATGACAAAATCGTAATGGACACAAAAGGAAAAGGAGGAATGAATACAACTGAACCTACAACTGCTGTAGGAAAACCCGTAGTCGTGATAGATGACTGTCAATTTCATCAATGTGTGAAACTCTCAAAGTTTGAAACTGAGCATTCCATTTCCTTCATTCCACCAGATGGTGAATTTGAGCTCATGAAGTACAGAACAACCAAAGACATTTCACTTCCTTTTCGTGTAATCCCACTAGTACGAGAGGTTGGAAGAACTCGCATGGAAGTGAAGGTAGTATTGAAATCTAATTTCAAGCCATCACTATTAGGACAAAAAATTGAAGTCAAAATCCCAACACCATTAAACACTTCTGGAGTTCAACTTATTTGTATGAAGGGTAAAGCCAAATATAAGGCTTCTGAAAATGCCATAGTTTGGAAGTAAGAAATCTTTTAAAATTATTTCGTATCAACTCTGGATTTAACGTCGTGTTTTATTTGATTGATTATTTAGAATAAAACGTATGGCAGGAATGAAAGAAACTCAACTTTCGGCAGAAATTGAATTACTTGAGACAGATACTAAGAAAAAATGGACAAGACCCCCAATTTCCATGAATTTTGAGGTAATGGAGATAAATTAATTTCTACGAGTTACATTTTAAAGTAATTATTTAAAAAAAATTTCAGGTTCCATTTGCTCCTTCAGGATTTAAAGTAAGGTACTTAAAAGTTTTTGAGCCGAAATTGAATTACTCTGATCATGAAGTGATTAAATGGGTTCGATACATTGGACGCAGTGGATTATATGAAACTCGATGTTAAATTAACAATTATAAAGACTAGTTTTAGCTGTAGTAAATAATTAGATTTATGAACAACTGAAAATGAACTCTATTGATTAGACCTTTAAAATCTTTAGGCTTTAAATTAGAAATCTTATCCAAGAATCATAATCAATCATGAATAAACAAAGTGTTAAAACCAATGAAATTAAGTGTAAGTAACGGTCAGATTTTTCTTGAAATGATTATTGTTTGATTTTAAAATCAAAGATTCACACGCATTTGAAATATATTATTAAATTGGGATTTCTAAGTAAATATTTGAATGAAGTGATTGGATGAATAGATTTTTCTGTTTTTAAGTTGAAGGTTAGTAAAACACAGGATTCATCTAACAGTTGATAATCAAGTTTGTAAGCATAGCTTGAACTTTTGAGTCATTTCATCTTATTATGACTATATGTCTTATTTATCTTTTGGGAAATCCTCCCTCTGGTATATAAAACTGGACATTCGACATTTATATTTACTTCAGTTCCTGTTTTCACTTCATCTGAGGATTACGTTGATTAAAGATGTCTAACTCTACTACTGGACCCAACGCCGTTAGTTCAAATAAGATTGAATATGGTGAATATTCTGGAAAAAATGGAACTCACCAAGATATTGGACCACGTAAATTAATACATTTTCAATATTTAAAAAACATGTAAAACATTCTTAGGAATTGTATTTAGATTTCTTGTATTTCTGTAAGTTAGTCTTACTTTACATAATACTTTATCAAGATTATGCTTAACTCATCTTATTCTCTTAAATTTTTGCTAAAGGCTTCATTTTTGTTACATTTAATTAATTTCCTAAATAAAAAACCAGTGTCCGAAGGCCTCCTTGCTCAAGTCAGCTTTAGAGGCCTTCGCACATTGGTTTTTAACTTGATGTTTTAAAATGCACTCTTGTGATTTCAGAAACGCACAATGAAGTTGTGATTAAACATTTGGAAGATGCCTTAAAATTGAACAAGGATCCCAGTGTTGGAACTATACTTGAGAAATGTCACACTATGGTATCTGGTTTGGAAAATTACTTGCTAGAAACATGCGCAGAAGAAACTGAGCTACAAAAGAAAATCTATGCAGATACGATGTCCGAATCTTGGGGACAAAATTTTGAAAAAGGACTTACAATGTTTCGTTTTACTACAGAAATGATAAGCACAAGACATTCGTGTAACTTAACAATATAATAACAGTTGCTCTTTCTCTTAAGCTTATACGATTTAATTCATTTTATTGATTTCAGCCCAATTTCTAAAATTGATTTTGGAAATTGCAAAAGCGGAACGAGTTTTGGAAATTGGAATGTTTACGGGATATACGGCTGCTATATTTTGTGCAACTGAATGTGTTGTAAGCAGTTTTCCTACCCAATTTTGACATTACACAGGATAAGAAAATTATATTTTTGTTTAGAAACAAGTAACAACGTTAGAGATCGATCCATTTATTGTGAATTTTGTAAAATCTCATTACGCTGGTAAAGCCGAAGAAAAGAAGCTTCGTATAATGCAAGGACCTGCTCTTGAATCCTTATCTGCATTCAAAGACGCTGGAGAGAACTTTGATGCTATTTTTATTGATGCTGACAAAGTGAATTACATAAACTACTACAAGGTTATAATTACATTAATCTATACATACATTCTAGTATCTTTAAATAAACTCTTACATATTTCAGTTTGTAATGGACAATGAACTGGTACGCTCCGGTGGTATCATTCTGATAGACAATGTCCTTTGGAAGGGTGAAGTATATCCAGTTCCAAAGACAGAGCGTGGGAAAACCTTTTACGATTTCAATGATTATGTGTCAAAGGATGAACGTGTTTCACAAGTTAGTAAAGTAAAGGAAAGTATTGTAAAAATCAAATTAACATATTATGTTTTTTAAGGTTATACTTCAAATTTGTGATGGAATCACTTTGATTAGAAGAAAATAATCACAGTGGAATAATACGATGAAGCCAAGTATGTGTAATGGATTAAATAGCAATAATTTGAATCATAAAAAAAAAACTTTACGACTTTTGATGATTTTTCATTTTAAATACTCACCCAACAAGTAATTCTTATTGCTGTTCGGTTCTTTTAATATTAAAGATTTTCAAATGAAATAGCATAAAAGTTTAGGTTAAGAACACGCTCGTATAAATATTACACTAGCTAAGAGTGTTTCTCGTGAATTTTAAACAAAAATTTCAATGCAATAAAGAAATTCCATTAATCAAGGATTAATTAAGCAACATGGTCGTTTTTGCAATTTAATTTGATAACCTGTTTGTGATGATCGATAATGATCACTCCAAATCCATTTGAGCGTCTTTGGTTTTAGGCTTTCAGGGCTCCGACATTTTGTTTGGTCCGCTTGTTAGGTTAGTCACAATATCCAGTGGACAACATAGAAGAAACATCATCGTCCGAAATATGGGTGGGAGAATAAATAGTTTGGACAAGGGGGGATCAATGGTCAAAAAAAAAATTTGGGATAAATATCCCTCAGAATAAATATCATACTCGTGTTCAGCATAATCAAATTATAGTCAGAAAGAAGTGTGATATCGGCATTTGTTCCAAAATTTTACTTATTTAAATAAACATGTTCATGTTTGCGAAGTCAAATTTTGTTCTAATGTAAGCGAGGCAATGTTTTTCCATCGGTCATTCCACCACGATCAAATCCAAATGCAGACGTTAGGAGTTGCCGTACAACATTCATTGTTCGATTTACATTTTGAGCTGTTCCCAAAGAAGGATTCACTTCCACCAAATCCATTGATACCATTAGCTCTCTCTTTCGAAGTTCTTCTAAAATTATATTACCTTCGCGTAATGTTAAGCCACCAGATACTAAAATAATACATCATATTAAATTTAGCTTAACCATATTTTCTTTAAAACCCACCTGGAGTTCCAGTTGTAGAAACTTCTATATCATCTAAACTGTCAATATCAAAACTTAAATGAACTGGACGAATCCCTCTCGGAGAAATTTTGTCAAGTGCTATCTGTACCACGTTACGAATTCCTAGTTGGTCCACATCCTTCATACTAAATGTTGAGATTCCAAGCATTTCAATTGCAGCTCTGTTATTATTATCATCAATTAGACTTATATTTTGTGTTCGATTGGAAAAACAATTCTTAATACCTTTCGCTAAAATCCACATCTCTTAAACCAATGTATGCAAGATTTTTAGCACTTATTCTATGCTGTAGCCAATCGAAATTAGGTGTGTTCACCATATATGGCTGCATCTCTTTTAAAATGAAGGAAACGGGCATTCCGTGCATATTTCCAGTTGTTGATGAAGAAATTGTATTGATATCACCATGAGCATCCACCCAGAGTACTGCCAAATCAGGATGTACGGTTGAGACGCCATGTATTGTCCCAATTGCAATAGAGTGGTCACCTCCTAGAGTCAATGCTATTCGATCTTCACGTAAGATTTCCGTTATTGCGCTAGACAACTAAGAAAAATTCATTTAGCGAAACAAATTATTAAAACGGATTTACTTTATGAGTAGCTGATGCTACTTCTTCAAGGTGTTTCGGTGGCACACTCTTGCCCCCTCTACCACCGGTAGGCACATATGCATCCACTTTATCAGAACGCTTAGAAAGGCCAAAATCAAGATCACCATAGTCTTTTACATCTAATTTTACTAAATAAAAACAATATATTCTAAAAATTTCATCATAGAATTTATACACTTCATTACGAGCATTTTTAAGTATTGGAATGAATCCAGATTTTCTACATAATTTTGGACCTTCCTCTACTCCTGGTATTGGCTACAAGGAAGTTAAAATCGTAGAATTTGTAAAAAAAGTTTTATAAAGTACAACTTACTTGACCCCTATCAAATGGTGCACCAATAACTCCAATACTGTTCTGTTGAAATCTTTTTGCGGTGGAGCTACCCCATCTTAACTGACCTAAAAGCTGAAGTCTATGGAAATATTTTAACTTTAATGGATACAATAATGTGGAATTCATAATATTTTTTTTAAAAAATGGAGGTGTTGAAAATTTTGTTTAACTTGAATCAACAATCAATCGTTGTTAAGGTATTATGGATAAAGCCAATGCAGTAATGCTTATGAACTATTGTTGAAAAGCAAATTAAAACATGGAAAATCTGGAACTGTCCTTCACAAATTCTCGACCTTCGTAATTAATTAAATTAGTATTACAATACGGCGTATATAAATGTAGGTGATTTTGAATAACTAATGTGTCACCAAGTTGTTTAACTGGTTTTTGCATTATAGAAATATTAACGTCGTTTAATTGTGATTTAATTCATAGATGAAAATAATTTTTTATTTCTTTAAACATTGTCCAGCCTTAACAAGTTTTTCCGAAAAATGATACAGTTTTAAGGAAAGCTTTCGATTGACCCTCCACTGCAATATTGTCTGTTCTGAATCCTTGATCTGCAAATCCCTGAATGATATTTTGTTTAATAGTTTCGTTAATTTTTCCATCTATACTCATGATCCACCAGAAATTTTCCTTTCCAAAAATACAAGTTGACCCAGCAACATAGTTAGAATTATCAGTTCGGGAAATTAAGCTGGCCCCACGTGCTATATATTTGATAGAAATATTTTTAAAATTCCGATGTCTTTTAATGTTCAATTTAGTCAGTTTACCTTTATGCTCTTCACTAACATATTCACAGTTTAATACAGCAGGATTACGATACTTGCACTGTACCTTTATGTCAAAGGGAGCTCCATTCTTAGTTACTCCAGTAATTTCATGGCAGGACTTTTGTGGCGTTAGAGCGTGAGAAGTCTGCCAAAGCAAGGATTCATCCCCTTCTTCGCAATTGTCACATTCTGAATGTGTTATTACTTTAAATGTGTTGTTTAGCTGAAAAGGATTTTTAAATAAATTTATATATAATTTTTTGAAATTAAAATAACATTACGAATTCTTCGTCAACTGCAGCCAATTTCATTTTAAGGCATTTTTTCATTGCGTCACTCCAATGAAAAAGAATTGTTGATGTTAACAACATACAAAAAATGAATACTTTAAACATTTTCGATCTGTAAGTGAGACAATAATAAAATTTATTCGCTGATCCAATGATATATTTTTATTTAATATTTTTTAAACCTATTGTTATAATTTAAAAAGAATTTTATTCAAGGCTAGAAATTATACAAAACCATAAACTGACAATACAAATCTAAACAATAGAATTTACAACTTTGTATCAAATTTTGAGTTTTCTGTTTTTGTCAAAAGAAAAAGAATAATGTCATAAAATTATACGTTTATGCAATAATTATTTAGGAATATTAATATACTACCACCCGTTAACCCAGCATATTCATATTCTAAATTATAATCATATCCGCTAAGAAAGATTTTTGCAATTGATAAAAGACTGATATATGGGATTTTTTATGCAAAAAAATGTGAAAGATCATTTGGTGTTGGTCGTTGGCCCTTGTGCATGTCAAATATTTGACATTATCATTTCTTACTTCTTTAGCTTCTATTGAATTTTTGATGAAATAACATTTTAATCTTGTTATACCTTGCCATTAATTGATTTAAAAAGTTTGATGTTTAAACAATATGTTTTATATAAGTTGACTGTATAGTGGTTAATATAACTACGAGATGATTCTTAAACAGTATACGCAATGTTTAAATGAAAGTTAAATCAAATTGGAATATTGGAATTTTAAAATTATTTTCAGAAGCTTTACGAAATGTTAAAAAACATTTTGTGAATAAGTCTTTACATTAGAATAATATTAAAAATCACCTTAAAATAATGTAAACATGGGTACGCCTTTTCCAAACAATTTTTTTCATGAAATATTTGCAAATATTTGAATAATTTTTAGTCCAAGTTTCCAGCAATGGAAGGGAATGAGCCTCCAACAATGAGCCCTCATCCAAGGATGAAGCGCTTGCTTTGTCTTTAATTTTTTATCAAAGCAAGCGGTGTTGATCACAAATTGCAAGGCAATAGAAGGGTATTTATAAAATTAGACTGTTTATTGTTTTATACTTACACCGCATAATCGTAAAATCCAAACTTTTTTTGTTATTATTATATTATATTATTATTATTGTTATATTATTTTGTTATTATTACTTATTTTTTTGTTAGTGAGGTTCCACTTAAAAAGAAACTTTATACTGGAATACTCAATCTTGTTGCAAATGGGATTTTATTTGGGATAAAATGCATAAAATACAATATCCAACACCTGAAGATGTTATAATAAAGAATTTAATTAAGTCTAATCATTACACAAATATTCCTGTTCCACTCGATTTATATTCAAATATTTGGACAGTTTTCTTAATTTATTTTTATTCCATTACTTATTTCTATTACTATTCTTTTTTGTAAATTTATATTAAAGGGGATATCATCTTGAAAACATTCGAAATCCGTTTAATTTCTTTCAAGAATAAATAAAAAATATTTTTTTAAATATGAAGAAATGAAGACTTTGATTATATTAATTCTTATTTAGGTTACTGGGCTTTCTGTAATCAAAATAATTTGAAAATGCTCATAATTTTCCACTCAAAATAAAAATTAGAAAAATATGTTTTCTAAAAAATTGAAAGGAATGAATTGAAAGACGCATTTGAAGCATACCAAAATGACTCTATATTATCTTTAGGTAACGTATTAAGTTTCATTTCTTCGTACTAATAAACATATATTAATTACTTTAGTTTTATTTGTTAAAAGTAGAAATTAAGAAAATCACAGTCGTTATTTTACAATTTCCTCAATTCTCAGTTAACATTGTTAATTATCATAAAGGAACTCGTCCGTGTGGATTAACTTTACACAATAAAGTTAGACTTAACCCGGGAATCGTGTCGATGTTGTTTGTTTATCTTAATCTCTGCCGCGATCATTGATCTGATCATTCATAACGACACAACACACAAAGTTAATATTGATTATTGAAGAACCATTCGTTAGCGTAAAGTTAAGCCAGCCAAACGAAATTGCATATTCAGATAATGTCTCCACCTCAGAATCAACTCAATCAAAATCAACCACCACAATCAGTAGATTTTCAAACTGACGTAAGATAACATTTAAATTATTTAATTTGGCTGGATTACTAATATTCTATTAACTATCTAGATCAAAGTGGATGAAACTTTATTCCGATGGTCAATTAAAGACTTGTTACATCTGCCATACGAAAATGGAAAGTTTATTGAATCTCCTCAATTTTGCTCCTCCAAGAATCCAGAAATCAAGTGGAAGCTTTGGATTTATCCAAATGGAGATAAAGATAGCAACAAAAACAATATCAGGTTCTGACTTTGATTTTCAATACGTGGTGTCGGTGTCCTTGTATATAAAATTATTACATTCATTAAGTTTCACATATTTGTTTATTTTATAGTGTCTATTTGAAATCGCTATCCAAATCGACAAAAATTTCTACCGAAGTTACCTTTAGCTTTTGGAATTGTAAAACAAAGCACTCTTTTAAGCAAAATACAATGGACGGAGAATTCAATGGAGACTGTTGGGGTTTTAGTAAATTTTGTTCTCAACAAGATTTCCTTCAATCTACTATTGTTAGAGGTGAAATACAAGGCATAATTATAGTGTGCAAAATAATAACATATGCTAAGTTGGACAATACTGGGTCTCCTTGTCTTGTGGTCGGACGAAAAGAAGAATCTGCATATTCAATGTCTTTTGATTTTAACAATTTACTTGAAAGTGAGAAGTTTGCTGATTTTACTCTTGTTAGCTCCGACGGTATGTTCACATTCACTTTGATTATTTAGTTTATTTATTATCATTTTATTCAGGTGTTGAATTTAGGACACACAAAGCCTTTTTATCTGCTCGATCACCAGTTTTCTCTGCGATGTTGCAAAATTCTACTTTGATAGAAGTTCAGCAAAACCGAGCTGTAATTGCCGATATGGATTCCAACACGCTCAAAGGACTCGTACAATACATTTACGCTGGCAAATGTGATAATTTGGGTACATTGGCTAAAGAACTCTTGGTTGCTTCAGATAAGTATGTTGTATCACAAAAAAAAATTTATCTTAAGTTAAGAAAATAATTTGATGTTTTTTATGCAGATACCAATTAGATGCACTCAAAAATTCAGCAGTGGAAGCATTGAACAAAACCATGTCTTTGAAAAATGTTTTAGACATTTTAATTGCCCACTTGCATAATGCTCCAGAACTCAAGAAAGATGCTTTGTATTTTATGAAACTGAACTCCAAGGAAATAGTGAAAATATGCAAGTGGGAGTGTTTTGTTAAGGAGTATCCGAGTTTGGTTACAGAATTATTTAGTATTTAAAGTGTGGAGAGACACAACAAATATTTCCAAACCTGGAAGTTATATTAGTTGGTTGGTAGTTTTTTGCTGCTTTATAATTAATTAATGTTATGGATTTTCATAACTAAAGTTGTGTATTGAAAAATGCTTAGAAGCAATAAACTGAAGCAAACTGTGTAATTGATTTGAATTATTTTGGTGCTTTTTTAACTGACTTGGATTTACTGAAATTAATATTAGATTCTAAACTTACTTCGCTGGATTTTTCAACAGTTTCCAATTTTTAGATTTTTACTGAATTAATTTAGGTATACGGGGTGTGTTACTAAGTTTAATAGTTTTAAATGGATATTCTGTTGGTAATTTTAAACTAAGTTGAGGTTTTTCAGAAAATAACGAGCTATAATCATAACAGAAAATACCTAATTTTAATTCCCATTCTCTGTTGTCTTTCAAATTAAAAACATATTTAGATTTACTTATGTTATAAAGTTGTTTAACTTGTTTGAAATTGTTCATTTCTTTAGGAAGTTATCATGTTGTACTTACAATCAATAGGAGCGAAGTAAAATTCATAAGTGCCATTTCATATTCCATCTAATTCTTTAATTGTAAAGAAATGCACTTCATTAAATTTAATATTAAGGTTAGAAAATTTATGTGTAAACATATTGATTAATTGCATCCAAACTTCATCCGCGAGAAAATGAAACTAATCCGAGCCTTTCCGATATTTCTTATATACGGTTTCACCATTGCTCAGTTTAGCTGTTACAATTCCTTTATAAGCAATTCTACCAGAATCAATGTAACACATATTAGAGGTGCATATGGATTGGGGAAATCCTATGGATTTCACCCCAGATCCAATCCACGTGGATTTGGGGTGGATTGGATTCGCTGGGGGGAATGATGGGTCGGATCTGGATTCCAAACCGGTAATCCGTCAATCCATTTAAAAATAAATCCACCGAACTGCCCTCTTTTGTGTTTTTTTAAACTACAAAGTTAGCTCGAATTTGGTTCAAAATTCATTACTTCTATTACTTATTCATTTTTAAATTAGAAATTCAAATTAAATTAAAGTCTTTCAATCATAATGCCTGAGATTAATTTCATTTATGGTGAACCAAGTCGTAGTGGATTCACTAAGAAATTATTACGACATGGTTCTCGGAAACAAATTCCAGCACAGCAGGAGTGTATACAATAAAAATACAACAGTTTTGGAAGATTACTCCAAGAATTTTCTCCAGTTCAAGTGATAATTTAAAAATAGAGCAATTAGAATTAAAAATTTACATAATATGAAGTTATCTTACATTGTATTTAACTTTTAGAACTGTTTCATTCATTACTTTGCTGTCATTCAATCAAATCAGCTACTTGAACTTAAAAAAGTATTGAATGGTCTGGAATTGCCTTC
>JAQGCN010000342.1:0-24956 GCA_034699725.1 Friesea truncata
TGAGCCGCTGGAGTCACGATCTACGGGTGATGGGTGCTGCAGTCACGGTGTTGAGCCGCTGGAGTCACGCAGCCAAACATTAATGACTTATAAACTAACTTTTTCTTTTCTTCATCATCTTTGGCTTCTTGCTTTTTCTTCTCTTCCCTTTGTCTTTCTTCAGCCTTAAATAAATTATAAATATTATTCCATTTATAAAATATAGAAAAGATTTCCTTTGTTCTTAAAGTACAACTTATTACCTCTCTTTGTGCTCTCTTCTCGATCTTAGCTTCCAATTTAGCACGTTTCTTAGCACCTAATTTTGGATCATTGAGTGTAGCTTCTGCATCAGCTGCTGCTGCTGCAAGCTGTTCTTGACGGTTATTAACTTGCTGTTCACGTTCAACAACTTGATTAGACGAAGAAGAGTCAGTGTGAATAAATGTGTAAATTAAATAAGATATTATAAATACAATAATAAAGGATGCAACACACAATAAAATATCCATCACTTCTTTCTTAATTCTTCAAGTTGCGAATTCGCTGTAAGGTTTGGGTTTTATTAAATTACAAATTAAATTAAAAACTTTAGCCTCTGGCTTCCTCTTTCTTGCTTGGCCAGCAAATGTTTTTGTTGTCCTCCTGGGGCTATAATCTGTTTAGTTTGTCAAATGCAAGTGGAATACGTGTTAAACTTAACTGAGTTTGCGTCTGAATTTATTTAACTTCTTGTAATTATGAATCTGGGCAAATTATAAAAAATAAGAATTCAAATAAAAATTACTTTTGACTAATTTGCAAAACTTTTTCAACTCCTTGAATTTCATTTAAATTTTGTTAAATTTGATGTATAATTTATTATGATGAACTTACTTAAAAATAGGGATTATTTAAGAACAGTTTTTTTATTAATGATGCCCTAATCAGACATTATAAAATATAGTTGACATTTACAACTCTTTTGGAAACTTTTCAAAAATCTAGAATTGGTTGTGTCGTTGTCGTGTGCTGTTTTAAATTGTTAAAAGACAAGTTCTTAATTAATAATTAGCAATTAAATATAATGGGTTTAACTCAAGAGATTACTTGGGGCATCCTTGTTCTATTTTGTATGTCATCTGTTCATTCTTTGTACTTTCATATTGCAGAAACCGAACGAAAATGTTTCATGGAAGAAATTCCAGATGACACGACAGTTATCGGTAAATTTCAAATTTGGAATTAATTACCTAATGTATTTGTAATCATTCTTATTTATATTTAACAGGAAGCTATAAAGTTGAACTCTTTGATCCACGAACTGGAGGATTTATGCCATCAAGTCCAGGAATAGGAATGCATGTGGACATCAGAGATCCTGAAGATAAAACCGTGCTTTCAAAAGTCTACAGTTCAGAAGGTCGATTTACATTTACTTCCCATACACCTGGAGAACATATAATTTGTCTCTATTCAAATTCAACGAAATGGTTTGCTGGATCACAATTGGTAATAAAAATTCAAAATAAATTACAATCTTTTTACTTAACTTCTGTAATTGCATTTTACCATATATAGAGAGTCCATTTGGATATTCAAGTTGGTGAACATGCAGTTGATTATGCTAATGTGGCTCAGAAAGAAAAATTGTCCGAACTTCAACTCAGGGTTCGTCAACTTTTGGATCAAGTGGATCAGATTACTAAAGAACAGAATTATCAAAGAGTGAGTTAAACAATTTAACAATATGGCATGTATGTTCTAAAACAACTCTTATTTTTCTAGTACCGAGAGGAAAGATTTAGGCAAACGAGTGAAAGTACAAATCAAAGAGTATTGTGGTGGTCATTAGCACAAACTGCTGTCCTCCTAATCATGGGTTATTGGCAAATGCGTCATCTCAAGTCCTTCTTTGAAGCTAAGAAATTAGTATAAATCAAGTATCATCATAATAATATTCAATAAGTAACATCAATGGGAATTTATTTATTAAATTGTTTATAAACAATTGGAAAGGATTTTAATTTCCAACAATTTATATTCAATGTGTTTTTTTTTTACTTTTTAGTATTAATGCTTGTTTATCTTATAGAGTGGAGCTCGCTCTGTCAGTGTCAGCTCAGGTCGAGTTAGTTTGTTTATTTACAGTCCATACCCCATACAAACAAGAAGGATCATCTTGACGTCTCTCTGAAGAAGACCACTCAACTTTTGTTAGAGTTGAAGAAACTCTTCATAAGTTGATGATCTAAGTTTGGATGGATGATGGATTAATATGATCAAAAACAGCGAACGACAGTTGGATGCATATGGTCTTCAACTTTATGGAAATGGAAAGTTACATCCGTTGTATTGTATAATTATCAGTTAGTCTTAGTCATGAAGAAGAATTGGCAGAAAGAACCACTGACACTTTTTGACTGATAAGAGAGACAGATTTAAAGGAATGAGAATTTCGCTAAAAAATCTGGACTCTCCTAATCAATCAGCGTCTGGAATTGTGGTAGGCTTAGGCGTAGTCAAATGTCAGCAAACACAACAAGAGGAACTTCCTTTCTTTCAAAAACGCTTCTGTAGTTTTGGCATCATGGCCCGAGTATGGTCTCTTGGAGTTTTATTTTCAGTTTCTATTATTATTATTTTGATAATTTTGGGTGGATCTATGTCAACAAATGGACAACGGAATCGAACAAGACAGGTAGTTAGAAGGAGGAGAATAACAACTACGACAACCATCCCACCACCAACTATTGTTGAGCCACCACAAATATTCGCACCTCTTTCAATTTCTATAAGAAATGAAGATTTCTTTCAGTCAACGACCTCTGACCCAAATAGAAATGACACTCAGCAGGATGATGGGGATGAAGTGGCCAATGTATCTAATCCAATACCAGTTGCTGACAATGTTTACAACATTAGAGGAAGAGCTGGTGATGTTTGTCCTGAGAAGTGCGAGCGTGAAAACTGCCCTCTTATTGGCCAATTTTGTACGTTTGGACACGTAAGTTAGTTAAACTAACTAAGTAATACTTTTTATTGAATTTTTACTTTTATAAGGTCCTTGATCAATGTTCCTGTTGCTTTGTCTGTGGAGTTGGAGAAGGAAGTCGATGTTACAATTCATCCACTCCAGAGTTGGCATATAGCCCTGACGATGGAATTTGTGGAAATGGACTTCTATGTTTGGATCGAGTGGACTTGGAGCTAGGAGTAAGGTGTAATATCAATATTATGAAAGGTCATAGTCTAAGATGGTCATAATTTCAGGAATCTCCAGAAGCACTTTGTGAATGTAGAAACACACGAAAAGTTTGTGGAAGTGACAATATAACATACTCTTCGGAATGTAAACTTCGAGAAGCTGCTCACTACAATCCAAGTTTAGGAATTGTTTCTTGGAGTCCATGTGTTTCAGGTCCGTTTTTAATGATTTTTATCCAATTGACATTGAAAACATATTTTAATTCCAACAGCTCCTTGGTTGACAACATCTATGGAAAATGTAACAGGAGGAATAGGTACTGACGTATCGATGAGTTGCGAATTTCGTTCATACCCTGCTTCTATTATTCATTGGGAGTTTTCCCCAGAGGGCTTGAGTGAGCGTATGATTTTACCAGGTAATAAATATTATATTAATTAATTAAATATAATATTCATTTCTTCAGTTTCACACTCAGAAGTTGTATTCATTTATCAATCCATTTTTGCTTTGTCATTATCGATTCATTCAAGGCTTGGGACTCTCGACCCTCAAAACTTAAAATAATTTTACGTCAGAGTCATTCTGTTTCAATTTAATTTTTGTAAAGTCCAAATTTTAATTTACACACTACCAGAAAATCCTATTCATCATTTTTTGTCAAGTTATTTTTTTGGTCGTAGTACATTCGCACTTATAACTTTGTGAATCGTTCGATGGCTTGCTAAAGATGATTCTGTGGAAATGTTTGCTTTTATTAGTTTTAGGGCTGGTTTATTTAAAGCTTTGTGCTTTGTTAAAAAGGTGTTAATTTAAAGGCGATAATTTTTTTCCATTCATTCAAATATGAAGGTAATTTTAACATTTTCCTAAAACTAAAAATTGTAAAGTCTTAACGTGTCATGTCCAATGTCCAAGTGGAAAATTTTTGTAAACCTTTTTCTTGGTAAGAGCTAAGCATTAACACAAAAACAATAGGATTTATCTTTATAAATCCTGACCTCAGGGATATATGACCACAATGGAATGGATATTCCATTGGAAATTTTAAATGACATCATTCTTATTTGACTTTCCTTTGAATTTTTCCAAAGACGTCGTTTTAATAAATAAATTGGGATTTTACAGTTTTTGTTTAATTTAAAAAAATAGGGGATGACTCTGCTATAATTCAAACAAATCGAGGTGGTCCAGAAGAAATGATGACAACAAGCTTCCTTCAAATTCTTTCTGTTACACCGATGCGTCAAGGAACTTACTACTGTGTGGCTACAAATAATGAAGGAATAACCCAAAGTTATGGAATTGTATCAATCTATAAAAAATCAACGACCTAAAGTAATCTTATGCTTCAATTTGATTAATTACAAATATTAAAAGTGTAAAAATGATTTATGCAATTTATAAAGTGGTTTTAAAAATTAAGTTTTTGTAAACCTTTCAACAGTAGTACATTACAAAATAAATATGCAAAACATTGAATTGAATCCATAACCTTCCGTATTCATGCAATAAAATTTTTGTAAACTTTCATCATTTACTAATTATCATAATAATTATGGTGTTAATGAAGAACTTTGATTATTATCTACATGTAATCTTTAGTCTTGAATTAAATAATAAAACTTTTGTTGAGTAGGTTAAGTCCACTCATACATTATATAACATTTACAACATTAAATTATTTATTACATAATTTATATTTCTTCTTCTTCCTCAGAAGCATTTTTAAATCCTTGAACTAATTTTGAGTGCAAATTGAAGGAATCTACGCAAAAACACAAAATTCATTACAGCTATACGCAGTTAATTAAAAAATTATATGCATACAAGTTTATCTAATGGATTTAACTGATTTGTATTAAAATTGATTGTTATACAACAAATGACTTTTTCCATGTCAAAATTTTGCACTTTTAATTAGGGAAGATGCTTTTTGTATTAGAGTGGTAAGAATGCATCTTGCGATTACATAATGCAATTCGATTTGTTGGAAATAAGCATTAGAGTTAGCATGCGTCTGGGTAATGGTTAATAGTTATAGAAGGGTAATTAAATGAATTCTAAAGTTCAAATAATAAAAAGCTTATTCAGCAGAATTCATTTTATATTCTGATGAAATAAGACAATATTGTTGACAATCAATTTTGCATAATGAAAATACTTCATTCGATCATTTTATAACTCTGCATTATAATTTATAATTATTAGTTTTCCACTAACATAGAAAATATTCTTCTCAGGTCATTGGTCAGAATTTAATCTATTTCAGTTTACGGTACATGTGAAAGTGGTCAGAACCTTTTATGTCCAGTTTGGGCGAGTTGAGTTCCTAAATTACATATAAAACATAGAAAAATGTCACATTGAATTCAATGCGTCCCTTCGCATAAGGAAGGATACTTCAACGTCACTCCTTTTTCAGGCTTTATGATAAAGCTTGAACTTTTCCTATCTAAGTTTAGACTTTTCAACAAAATCCGTATTCATTTATCAATTTTGCTCTAGTAATAGTAGTTCTTTCTTATACATTAATTCATAAGTTTTCAGCATCTTTTGATAAAGTGTTGTCGAACTTTTGAATCATTTTGACAATAGTGTTATAATGAGTGCTAAATTATTATTGGGTAGGGTTGTATTTGATAGAAAATGTGTTGGAAGCATTATGCGATATCCTAACAAATTTTCACGGTTGATATCAAGCGTAAGTTTTCTTTTTAAAAATTAAAATTAATATTGACGTTTTTAAAGTTTTTTGTTTTATAATTTTTGCAGATACCTCGAAGGAGCATTTCAACTACATTTCCTCGTATGGATTATGTCCTCGCAAAAGAAGGGACACAACAAGTACAGCTACAAAAACCCCAAATCAGTTCAAGAGGTCAACTTCATAATGCTCGTCGGATTGTTGTCAAAGTTGGAAGTGCTGTGCTTACAAGGGAGGATAACTGTGGCTTGGCTTTGGGTCGCGTAGCGTCTCTCGTTGAACAAGTAATATTGCATTTTTCATTGATTTTATTCATATTCGTATTTATTTCTGAGCTAATATTATCCAGGTAGCAACATTGCAGAATACTGGACGAGAGCTCATTATGGTGACAAGCGGAGCAGTGGCTTTTGGAAAGCAGAAAATGGCACAAGAACTTGTTATGTCAATGTCAATGAGGCAGACACTTCATTCTAACAAGGATAATCAAGCTCACGTGAGACAAATTCATTTTTATTAGTTTTTAGTATAATTCTCCAGTACCTATGCATAAGCATAGGTACTGGATTCCATGATGCATTTTGCGCAGGGTGGATGAGATATTAAGAATACAAAATGAATTCATGCATTCAATCTTTAAAAGTGAAAGAAACATTTCGAAAAAACTGGAAAAAACTAATATTAATTATTTTTTATGCTGATGATATAGGGTAAAAGGAACCTTCTGGAGCCACGTGCAGCAGCGGCCGTGGGCCAATCCGGTCTTATGTCCCTCTACGAAGCCATGTTTGCACAATATGGCGTTAGAATTGCTCAGGTAAGTTGACGCATTTGACTCCATTTCTACGAAATAACCTTGAAATCACACTGAAGCCTGATGAATCTTGCCTAAACTAAATAAAATTTAATTATGGCCATAAGTTCTCATTTCAAGTTCAACAACAAGGTAAGGCATTGCCTGCTTGTTTCTGACGTGATTTAATTTTGATGATAATGATGACGATGGTGATGAAAATGCATTGTTATTGTAATTTTATGAGAAACAGTTATATTACAAATAAGAAAGAACATAGCATGATATGATGACTTGTTGTACGCACTTCTATCTTGATTGCTATCTAGTTTTTGATCTTGAGATGAGGAAAGCCAGAATCGAAGAAAATATTATTCCTATGCAATTTTTTCATCCAGAGTCCAACATCAATGATAGTTAATTCCTAGGTTCTCGTCACCAAATCTGATTTCACTGATGAATATACGAGGAAGCATCTTTTCCAAACTATGTCAGAACTCCTAGCTCTTAATATTGTTCCAATCGTAAACACAAACGATGCTGTTGCAGCACCACCACAAGTTTATGACGCTTTAGAAGGGGTATGCTTGGGTTTATTAAAAAATTACAATAACTTAGAATCTCGTGACATGCAGGATATCACCGTAAATGACAACGATAGCCTGGCTGCTCTCCTTTCAGCGGAAGTGAAAGCTGACCTTTTGGTCTTAATGTCCGATGTTGAAGGAGTTTTTACAGGACCTCCTGGCCTTGACGGATCTCGACTAATGCACACATACTGCCCTAACTCGAACAGTGGAAACGTAAGATTTGGACCCTTGTCACGAGTAGGATCAGGAGGAATGCAATCAAAAGTAAGTTCACTTAAAATCAAAATGCAGGAATGTTGGAAATTGACCTGCGACAATTGAGGCAGGTCAGACGGTTCACGTGTACTACACATTGATTTTGGCCAAGTAAAATCGATTCAAGGCTTCCTTAACCGCGAGGGACAATTGTCTTTAAATATCTTTCCATTAATGAAAGTTCGTTCCTCGTTGTTAAGAAACCTTGAAATTGAATGCTTTGATTAAGTTTATTTTTCGATTTAAGTTCCCATATGTTCAGGTCTCTGCTTCAACGTGGGCCCTTCAACAGGGGATTGCTGTTGTAATTTGCAATGGAGGAAGGGAGGGTGCACTTACATCTGTAATGGCTGGACGTCGAATTGGGACACTTTTTACTAAATATGCAAATGGAAGCAAACAGCCTGAAATGCTGGCAGAGCTCGGTACTTTTTAATTATTTCAACTGAAAAAATTTCACTTTTACACTTTATACGGCTTGTTGAAACTTGTAAATAATTTTTTCATCTTTTCTTGTAAATACTTATTTTAATGCAGCAAAAGATGGAGGACGACATTTACTTAACCTTAGTGGAGTACAAAGATCAGAAATTATAACGCAAATATCTGAGCTTCTCATCTCAAGGAAGCGAGATATCTTATTGGCCAATCAAATTGATATCGAACATGCAGAGAAGGATAAATTACAATCATCAATTATTGAGAGACTTAAACTGGATGAGGCTAAAATTGATAGCTTAGCAGCAGGTTTGTAGCAATTTTAAGGTTTAGGTATGAATTTAAATAAAAATCCTTTTTTTGTATTAAGGTCTGAAACAAATGGCTACACAATCTAGAAATCTCGTTGGAAAAACTGTTCGAAGAACCTTATTGGCTGATGGATTGGAACTCCAGCAAGTCACTGTTCCCATTGGACTCTTAATGGTCATATTTGAAGCAAGGCCTGATTGTCTTCCTCAGGTAATTTTTCATGAAATTCTTAAATATTTTGTTTCATGCATTTTTTTAGATAGCAGCATTGGCTATTGCTTCTGCAAACGGACTTGTGTTGAAAGGTGGAAGTGAAGCTGTGAATACTAACAATGCTCTAATGTCAATAGTGTCTGAAGCATTGTTAACACACGGTGTTCAAAATGCTGTCCAAATGGTAATTGATAATTAATTAATTTGAATTAATTCTCTCACAGTGCTAAATAAAAATCTCCTCCAAACGTTCAAGGTTATATCAAGGGAAGACGTGAGCGAAATCATTGGTCTTGGAATTGTGGATTTAATAATTCCACGTGGATCTTCAGCATTAGTTCGTACTGTGACGAACCAGGCACAAGGAGTCCCAGTTTTAGGACATGCTGAAGGAATATGCCACGTTTACATTGATTCGGACGCTGATTTAGAAAAAGCACTTCATATAGGTAATGAATGACATCCACGCAATCTAAACAATAAGACAATGACTTTTTTCATGGAATTTTCCAATATTTATTTCTTCGTATTTTTAAACTAAACTTCCATTTTCCTATTCATTTCCAAAATTTTTATTTCCCATTGTCTATTTTATGAAAAATAGAACTTATTTATTTTATATTAATGTCAACTGTTTAATTAAACTTAAGATGCACTATTTTTTGCTTAAAGGTGTATACGGAGGTAACCTTGACAAATGCCTTGTACAAAGACCTGTAATTCTGTATTATACTAATTACAAAAAGGTGCTTGAATACATTTTTGAATGACATGCATATTCTATTTAATTGATATACAATGATTTAGACATTTGTAATATCATGAACATGATAATTATTAGGATTAACAGGCTTCTTTTTTTATAGTTAAAGACGCAAAATGTGGATATCCAGCTGCGTGTAACGCAGTTGAAACTGTTCTAATCCATCGTCAACTTTTGAGCAAAGGAAACTTTTTTGGAAAATTATGTGACACATTTAAAGCTAACAATGTAAAATCAAAATTCAATTTATGGGAGTACGTCAGTCAACTTTATTTCGTTTCCAGGTTGAGATATTCGCAGGTCCAACATTGTCAGCAGAACTTACATTTGGACCACCTCCAGCTAAATCTCTACGAATGGAATATGGAAGACTTGCTGTAACTGTAGAAATCGTTTCAGATGTACTTGGGGCTATTGATCATGTAAACACTTTCGGATCAGCTCATACTGATATCATCGTCACAGAAAATGGTTAGTTTATAATAATTATTTGAAATGATTTTAATTATATTTTATGTAGAAAAAGCTGCACGAGAATTTCTAAAACGTGTTGATTCTGCCTGTGTATTTCACAATGCTTCAACCCGATTTGCTGATGGGTATCGATTCGGTCTCGGAGCGGAGGTTGGAATTAGTACTGGAAGGATCCATGCTCGAGGTCCTGTTGGAGTAGAAGGTCTTCTGACTACAAAATGGATCCTTCATGGTTCTGGAGACGCTGTTTCAGATTTTGGACCAGATAAAAGAAAATTTGAACATATTGATCTTCCACTTCAAGGAATAGGTATGGAAAACGAGCTGGAGAGGTCATCGGCCTTCGAATTTACAAAGCATGAACATTTGCTCGAAAAAGAAAATTAAAAAACGTTTTCTTATTATTATTCTTTTTTTTTTACTTAATCAAACATTTTACTTATTTAACTTAAATCAAGTATTAATAAACCAATTGATTTAAAAACAAATTGCACGAAATACAAATAATTATTCAGGTGTGTAATTTTTTAATTGAGATTATGATAATTTCGAAGAAAAAACCCAAAAGTTGAGGCCTCATGAGTGAATAAGTGAGGCGAATGTCAAATTCTTATTTAAAAGGACGTCCAGTTTTTAATAATTAAGAAGATGACTGAACTATTGCATAATTCAAATGCCGGAAATGATCTTGTATAATTGTAAATATTTAATCACAGATTCCTCATGGTAAGTTACTTAATAAAAAATTGTAGTATAAACTAAATCTAATATGCGTGTTCTAAGGTCCAATTGACCTTTACTTAATTTACGCATAAGGAATAAAAATTCACGAGTTGATTGATCTGCAACCAGAAATTCATCTTTGACCTTGATCATCAAATTGGTAAGGTTAGACTGTTAAAATTAAATTGTCTTAATAAATTAACAATGATAACTTTTAATACTTCTACTAATAACTTATTTAATGTTCTCACATTTATCAACAAAGAAATTCGTAAGAAATTTTCATTCATAAGTTTGCTATACATCGTACGATAAATACAACAACAGCAGACTAAAAATAGGAAGTATTTCTTTTATATTTTTTTTGAGTTCGCTTTAAAATAAACATATACAAAATTGACTTGACCTTACTTGCAGAAAAAAGAGTTTGGAATATTCAAGGTAGATGATTAAAAACTTTGTAAGAGCCAATGAGCTTTACCTGTGTAAATATTACACTCACCATATATACGTTATGTAAATACTTATAATCGATTTCTGTTGGTTGACAAGCATTAATTTCTAACTTCCGAGTTCCAGGAAAAGGCATTCTCATCTTCATAACATTCGAACTGTAAAATAATTTGTTGCCATTTTTAAGCCGTAAAATAATGGATATCCAGAAATCAATTGTATATTCCTCCAATTCCTCGAACTGTGAATGTAAATAATAAAATTACTTCAAGACACTATAAGAAAAAATATGTGTCATAATAATGATGAATATGATTGTTCAGTATGCAATAAGCGTATTCTCCAGTATCAAAAACAATCAATTCATAAATAGAATTATGTGTCGTGAAACTTTTTAGCCTGGGGGAAAATATTCTTAATTTACATAATAGAATTATTCATTTTCAATTAATATAACCTTGATATTCAACGCATTTTATTTTTAGCTATGTGTCAATTAATATAGAAAAATTATAAAATAATTTAACTTTAAATAGTTCAATTCATAACTTTGTCATTATCGTTTTTTTTATTTTGAATCACAATATCAAAAATTAAGAGGAGTATAACAATGATTAGGTTTTACGGCTGTGGTATACAACAAGTAGTCCAAGAAAATTGTATAATTATTAAATCAGTTAACTGAAGACTGTGTGTAAAGAATATAATGTACGAGTGTTGTATTCTGTAAAGTAATAATTAGCATTTTTCGATTCTTTAGTGGCCTTCCTATAGTCCCTCGTCCATTCTCATTTGCAAATCCATTACAATTAAATCTGAGACTCTTCTCAAAAGTACTATTGAATAGTTACCTTTAAAATTTTTTAGGAACTATACATGTTAAAAATTCCAAATTGAAATATTTTTCATCATCCAAATATTGTCAAATGCATAGCAAGAATGGTTGTAAAACTTTTAAATTAGTAATTTAATGACTAATGACCCTGTAATATAATTTTTGATGCAATTGCTGTACTTATGAATGCAACAATATATTTTAATCCAATGCCGGTTTGTAGGTAACTTAATCGGATTTCTACCGTGAAATCCCATACCTTAAGCTACACACGAGGGGAAGTCGACGACGAAAAGTAAGTTCGTCGAATTGTCAAATCTAAAATTTCAAAGAACTGACAAGATTCCTGCTGCGGCGGTCGAATAGTGGTGGTGCAATCCGTGTGTAATTGTGCTAATAAGGAAAACAAAGGAGTATCTTGTCACTCTCTATTTACAAATTTCATTATGGCGGACATAAATTTAGACAAGCATGTTTTCTTTAGGGTATTCCTTTGTGCGTAAATCTCAACAGGAGGCGATCCGACGAAGATGAAGTCAACGACGAAGACGGTGGCGTGGCGTATGCGTTGAAGCTACTAATACTAATTAGATATTTTACAAGGGAAGAAGAATAAATGAATTGATCAGTTTCTATAACTTAAATCTTCAAATATTTCTTAAATTGAAAATCCTAATATACATTTCCCTTTTCCTTTTCTTGAGATATTATTTGATAAGACCATTATTAAGTATAAGTATTATACAAGAGGAAAAGAGCCTCAAGTAACACATCTTAAGTCCTTTACTCGTTAGGAATAAAATTAAGATAAAGCTAATGTTAGGTCCAATGTTAAAGATGGATGGACTAGGGATGTCCAAGAAGATGATGTCAGTGCAAGTGTACTTTAGAATCTCCTTCCATTATTATCTCTATTCTATTATATTATTCCCTCAACAGGTATTTCTAATTGTAATTGTGCTCATCTACCTTTGAGTTTGAGTATCTTCCCTTCCTCAACCAGGGATTAATAAGTTAGACCAGCTTTAGTTAGTAAAGAAGAAGAAAAGTGAGACGTGATTCCCATTGGATGACTCTACATTTTACAGAAGAAGATTCTTTCTTACTGTCCATTCTTTTACTACTTCGTTTATAGTTTCCATATCTCAAGCATCCATCATCTTAAGAACAAAGCTTCATCTTTTCGTGCATAATCCAGAGTGTTCCAGTTTTTATTCTTTTCAAAAAGAATCCTGAAAATTTTTCTTGTTTTTTCATCAATCAGGAAAATTCATCTTTCTAAAATCATCTAAAAATTGCAATTGAAAAAAATAAGACGCTTCTTCTGTTGAATGAATGAAAGAAGGAGGACCAACTAACTATAACCATAGTTAAAGTGATTTTGGACAAGAGTAATAATTAATTATAGCAAAGACAGAAAATCAAACCCCTTTAGAATAATTTGCGAATTTTAATACTGGAATTTTGGGTGAAAGGAGTGACTAGCACGGAAGAAGGGGAAAACGTGGAGGAATTGTATTACATTCTTGGAAAAATTAGAAAATTATTAACAATTATTAAAAGAAAGGAGAGAGGAATCAGTATATGATCACACTTTCTAATTGTGCAACTTCTTCAACTACTGTCTCTATTGTTTCCAGAATGAATTGAAGATCCGAACTGTACCAGCATTTTCCTTTCATTCTTGTTTCATTATCATAAAACTCCCTGACTGACCCTTCTTCTTAGTTCAAGGCATCAACAAGACCCTTAAACTACAAAAAGAGGCGATTAACAATGGTTTCAGATAGTCCACCTGTACGGTAAGTTTATTTTTTTTTTGCATCGCTTTATTAACATTGTTGCATTTTTCAATATTCATTTCTGTAAATCTGGGACAGTAAACGGCATTTTGAAATTTAAATTTTTAAAAAATATCATTTCATACCATCCATGAATTATAATTGTTTCTACTTGATCATTTCACATAAAAATCTTTGCATAACCAAAATTAGTAAAGTAAGCAATGTCATCATATAATCATGAAATTAATCATGACTAACTTCATCAGCAAAAGGCGTGCCTTTCTTATTTAATCTTCTTAACATAATTTTCATTTTTCATAATGAATGAAAATGAAATTGATCTACGAAAGTCAAGATACAGAAAAAATTATTATGCTCAGTCAGCAATGCAAACAAGATTTGAATTCAAAATTTTTATTCATTTTAATCAATCATTATTTTAAACTTTTATTCGGGGGATTTCTTGAATGTATTTTTAATTCCATGAATTTCAATCCAACATCATCATTTTGTTTGAGCTTACGTGGATGTCCACGTAAATTCCAGGAAATCAATTGGTCAATGCAAATAAAATACACCTTTCTCCAATAAAATTTAAACTGGAAACAATTAACCTTTTAACCTTTTGTTAATTTTTTATGATTTCAATGTCAAAATAAAAAATTGCTTTTGTTCTTATTTTAACTGACTCATTTTTAGGAAAATTATATAATTTTCTTCCCGACTATTAATAGTGAGATTGTTAATTCGTTTAATTGGTTTTCATTCATTGTATTCTTAGTACAATTAACCATTTTTATAATTTGACAAGACAGCCTATAGCTTTCTAATTTTTCATTCTATTAAAAGATAATCCATCATCAATTTCTCCATAGATATTATCGTCACATGTATCATAATAAATAATACATCATACCATGCTCGTTCTTTGTTACAAATGTACGTTAATCCATGAATGAAATGAATTCTAATAATACAGAAAATAATAAGCTTCATTTTTTCAGTAAAGGAAGTCAAATTAAGAAAAAAATTGTGTGTAAAAAGGGGTACCTCAGACTTCCAATTTTCATGGACATTAATTTTTTCCTCAAGTGGAAAAAGTAGGTTGGGTCAAGTGGCCAAGGTCGTCGTAAGTTGAAGGAACGGTAACAAAGATTGAAAAATCACTTCTGCCAAAAAGAACCCAAATCATTATTCCCAGTAGTCTTGTCAGTCACGTCAGCCGAGAAAATTTTCTTTTCATTTGGTGGGGGGTTGGTTTTCTTACTGAAAGGAACTTGTTTTTCATTAAATAAGTAATTGAAAAATAATCCACTACTGGGCTATACTATAGGGTTGTTTTTTACTTTTAAAACATTTAAAACAAAATTGAATTGTGAGAACTATAGGTCAGATACTTTAATCGATTAGTGTCAGATAGGATTAATAGATCTGTCACTCAGAATGAAAAATAGGGAATATTATTTATTAAAATGAAGTCAATGAAAAACTTGTTTTTCAATTGTTGCATTTGTTTACAATCGAAACATAAACATTTTTTTGTTAAAAGATGAAAATGGTGACAGTAGTATTGAAGAATTGGAAAAGATTTCAAGGCCATTTTCAATGAATGCATTATGCGTTTACGCATAAATTCTTAAAACTTGTTTCAAAAATCCAGTTTTTAAGAATGATGATTGGGTCGTGACGTGACATGAGTCTGTTATTTAACAATTTATACATAAACCGGGGTTACGTTTATTTACATTATGAATCCTGAGAATATTATACAAGAGATGACTGACTAATAGTTCTCAACAATCAACGAAAATTAGGATTAGATAATTAATGTGTATCTCTTCCTTGTTTATTCCCACGGAATCATTGTTACATTGGAAATTGTCAGTGTCAGGGTTTCTGAGTTTACTTCCGAGTTACATAATAAAATTGTTGTCCATATTCTTGGAAAGGGTAAGGGAATCTTGTGGAATTGTAACAAAAATGTATTCGAGGTCATTTTATTAAGTAGTGGTTACTCACTTCCTCACCACCACCATATTACATCCCTACGCCACCATCCCATGCATCTGCAGTGAATGATTATTATGTAAGAGAAGAAGTTTGGTTAAAAAGCTGTCTACCTTGCATATAGTTGATCGGTCAAAGGATGACCTTTGAATTCGAACTGTCGAGGATTTCCTATTCTTCAAAAATCCTAAGGAACAGAAGCGGCCTTGGACTTCGTGGGGAGGGAATACTCGGGGCTGCTCCTGCCCTGCACCGTCTTTAAGAGATGATGCGAATATACGAAAATGATTCCCTGAAGTAAAGTATATGATGCTGGGACAGTATGAAAAACCGTTTCCAAACCATAAAATAAATTCATATCATTCAAAACCTTCCAAGCGTCAACACCTCCGTGTCTTTTCTTTTTACCTGTTTCCTTTCCCTATTCTCCCGGGATGGGAAATATTGTAAAAATTCTTTTGTGTATTTATTAGTTTCTTTTTTTTTAAGTGTATTTTAGTGTTTATTAAGAACAAAAAGTGTTCATTTACTACTTGATTGTATCTTTTTTATTTTGGAAATCAAGAACCTTACAGGTAAAAACATAATAATAAAATTATGGAAGAGGAACTCCTAGTTTAGAGAATGAAGCGTCGCTCTTATGCAGTTTAGCTTTGCATATCGAAAAAATATCTTAAGCTCTACCTTAAAATTTCATCAAAAAATTTGATTTGTAATCAAAGGGTTGATTATTACGACGGCGGTGACATCAGCGTTATGAAATGACCTTTAGCAATCGTCGTCGTCGTCGGAGCCTTGTCACTTGGCCTTAATCAGATTTTTAAATCCTCTTACTCAAGAATTCCTGAGTCTTAAATTTCATAAAGTAATACTAATATAATCATAATTTCATGAGATTGACCCGGAAGAAATCCTCTTACGTCAACTTTGTTTAAGCTGAGCCCTGAAATTTCAAGTCCCTTTCATTTTATCACTTTAAGGATCTTATTTCTAAGAAATACGTCGTCGTCCCCTTCTTCTTGATTGAATACGTCCAACCCTCTTACCTTCACCTACCTTACCTTTCTCTCCAGGTGAGAAGTAAGTAAAGAAAAAGGGACTTTTATTTTATTAAGTCCAGCTACTTAGAAATATTTGTGAAAAACAACTAAAAACCCCAAACCAATTCTCATCAATAAGAAAGGAAACACATAGTTTTAGTTGCATCTTTTCAATTGGAGGGTTCATACTTCAGAGGTTCAGTCACCGTAAAGCACCTGAAGTTGTCGTCGTTGTTCTAAAGATTATATCACTTTTTTTCAAGTTGTAACTACAATAAGGGAATTAGGATAAAGGGCCTCGCGTGTTTGTGTTTTTGTGACTTATTCTAACTGTCCCTTTCTTTTTATACCCTAAGCCCTTAATATAAATATTACTGTTTCTAGAGTAAAAACTATTTTTAAAAAATTCCGTAAAGTTCACTGACTTCTGACTAATAAATGCTCTCTAAGATGATGAATGGAACGTTTTCAATGCAGCTTGTTGACTACGCTGTCGCAGTTATGAACAATCGAATACCAATACCAAATCGATTGTAAAAAATTTTCATTATTGTTGTTTTATGTAATTCTTGTTTAAAATATTTTAATTTTTTTAATTTTAATTTTATAGATACGTGAACAATAATCTAGGAGAAGATAATAATAGTAGCGAAAGTAGAGAAGTAAGTAGTATAGCAGTTACACCTTCGACAATGTCACCTCCATTAGCAAATACGGAGACAAAACCTACAAATACTTTGGCAGTAATACAACCACCAATTCAACGTCGAATTGCTGTTGCTGTCCAAGGTGCTTGGAAACAGTATGGAAGTGGACCCAATGGTACACCAGTCCTCGAGAATCTCAACATGATTGTTCCAGAAGGAACGATGTAAGTAACTCTTTGGATAAAAACAAGAATAAACCAATAAGAGAAAAGTATTAAATACAAGGTCACTGGATCCTGTTTTTATAATCTAAGGCACTTTAAAAGGATCCTTAAATTTTTCTCAATGATATGGAAAGTTTCATGACATTTTCTATACAAAGGTCCTCACTCTTAAAAATAAACCTTATAAGAGTTAAGAATATCTCCATTTAACAAACCTGTGTCTATTTTGATCCCTTTTACTTTCACCTGTAAATCCAAGCTTAGGTTTCATTTTTATATGCAGTAAGCATCCTCTTTCTTAAAGGATGAATTAAAATCATAAAATGAAATTAAAAATCCCCCTGCAGTAACAATGCAATTATAATTCCACTGATTATGTAAATAGAAAATGAGTTCTCTCTTAATTAATTTTCATTGAAAGAGCATGAACATCTTCTAAAATTAGGAATTGCATAAGAAACGAAGAGAAATGTTATATTAAAAACAAAATTTATAGAATATCACACAGTTTAGTATAAAAAATAATAATTTCTCTAAATAATTAATACTTCGATCAATAAAAATTCGTGGTAAATATTTTTCAAGAAAGTGGAAAGGAAAAAGTCATTAATTGGAATTAACACCCTTAATAATTTCATGTAAGATACATAATGTAAGAAATGCATCTTTTTTTAACTAAAACTAAAACTATAGTTCAGGAACTTAAAAATACTTAATGCATCTTTGGAAAAACTGCATCACTGCATTTACTTTAATGCATTTTGTAAAATGGTTTTAATGCATTATTCGAATCCAATGATTAGAGAAAGATTTATTAGATCCATTTACTTTAATCTGACATTTCTTTAATGGATATTTCAGATACAGCCTCCTCGGTGCGAGCGGCTGTGGAAAGACGACATTACTTGCTTGTTGCGTAGGCATGCGTCGCCTCGATAGAGGAAATATTTTCATCTTTGGACATAGACCAGGAACTATTGAAAGTGGCGTCCCAGGAAATCGTGTTGGTTACATGCCTCAAGTAAGGCTGAAAAATTATAATAAGAACTTCATTGAAATGGAATTGATGAACAATTTGTATAGGAAATTGCACTCTATGGAGAATTTACAATAAATGAAGCTATGGAATATTTTGGACGAATACACGGAATGAAAGTATCAGCAATCCATGAAAAGATGACTTTCCTTATCAAATTCTTAGACCTCCCAGCACATAATCGATACATTCATACACTCAGGTAAGCAGTATAATTTTAAAACAAATGATGCTTATCTTTAATTTTCTTTCTTTTAAATTTTTAGTGGAGGACAACAAAGACGAGTAAGATTGATTTGAAAATATACTTTGGTAGAATAATATTTCAATGTCGATATATTTTCTTTTAGGTATCCTTTGCAATTGCTCTTTTATCCGACCCTGAGATCCTAATCTTAGATGAACGTAAGATTATTATAAAATTCACATTATATAATAACAATAATAATAATGAATATATTTTATTCAACAGCAACTGTAGGTGTGGATCCACTTTTGCGACAGAGGTAATATTAATTTTGACTGAATTGATAATGATGACATTATAAATATGACTCGTATTTTCTAGTATTTGGAATCATTTGTGTAGTCTGGTTGCTTCTGGAAAAACGACGGTCATAATTACAACTCATTACATCGAAGAAGCTAAACAGGCAAATACAGTAAGTTAATTTTGAGAATATACTTCTTCTATATATAGGTGAATTTGATCATTAAGTAATTTTATGATATTTTAGATTGGGTTAATGAGAAGTGGGCGACTATTAGCTGAAGATTCACCAACAAATCTTCTTAAAATTCATCAATGTTTAAACCTTGAAGATGTCTTCCTCAAACTTTGTATGAAAGATAAAAGCACAAATAATTCAAATCCAAATGAAATACTGCCAAACAATGCAACTAACCAACAGCAGGATGCAACATTAAACATGGTCTCAGTTTACAATGAAAGAAATAGACATCATTTAGAACGGGGTTTTGTGGAATCAGAAGAAAATGGGATTGTTGGACTTACTTTTCATCAATCCAAAGATCATCTTGTCTCCAATGAAGATATTAATTCAGAAGCTAAAACAGATCCCACCATGCTCAATAGAGTCAACAAAGTGGCTGAAGACTGCTCGGATTGCTGTCAGAAACCATGCTGCTCATTCGATCCAAGAGATTCTTTAAATCGTCTTAGAGCAATGATTATTAAAAATTTCATTTGCATGTGGCGAAATATTGGGTAAATTTTAGTTAAACTTATTTTTAGTGTTTCCTTTCATTTTTTATTTATTTCAGATTCATGCTATTTATATTCGTCCTCCCTGCCTTCCAAGTCATTCTTTTCTGTCTGGCAATTGGTCGTGAACCTCTTGATATGAAATTTGGTGTAATCAACAACGAATTCCTAGGAATTGGTCTTTGTCATCCACCAGAAGGATGTACTACAACGAATTTAAGTTGCCGTTATTTGGATACTCTTCCAAACACATCAATAACACTCGTAAGTCAAACAATGAAACAATTTTCGTATTTTATCATTTAAAATATTTAGGTGCCTTACGATAACGATGAAGAAGCTCTTGCAGATGTACACAAGGGACGGATTTGGGGTTTTATGGAATTCCCATCCAACTTCTCAGTTTATATGATTGATCGAGGTCTCTCAGGGAATTTGGCTGATAATGAAACGATTTATGGTTCAAGAGTCAGAGTTCAGATGGACATGACCAATCAACAGATTGCATTCTCCATACAAAGGATTCTCTTGGATACATTCCGGCTCTTCTCTCGTAAACTTCTTTCCGACTGTGATTATGATCCTACAACTGGTGATCTTCCAATTTTCGTAAGTTCATCCCATTACTATTGGTAGATTTTCCATCTTGATGTATCTCTTTCCTTAGTTCGACACCCCAGTCTATGGTTTGGATCATCCAAGCTTCATGGAATTTATGGCTCCTGGTATAGTCCTTAGGTGAGTTCCTTTAAAATCTTTTACGTGTGAAAGTAAAATTATTGTAAAAAGTAGATAAATTTTATTCTTCCTTTCCAGCATAATTTTCTTTATGGCTGTCGCCCTCACCGGTTCCGCATTTATTACGGAACGAAAGGAAGGAATGTTGGAGCGTTCCCTTGTGGCTGGAGTGACGACTGGGGAAGTTATAACGGCTCATATGATAACACAATACGTAATTATGGTAGGACAGACAACGCTTGTTCTCATCTTTATGGTTGTTGTATTCGAAGTCCCAGTACGAGGTCCATTAGGCTGGGCGGTTATTCTCACTCTGCTTCAGGGTACTTGTGGCATGGCTTTCGGTTAGTTTATGATTTTGTATAAAATTTCATGGGTGTAGTATATAACACATCTAATTTTCAATAATAGGGTTCCTAATTTCAACAGTCTGTCACGAGGAAAGGAACTCAATTCAATTGGCACTAGGAAGCTTCTACCCAAATCTTCTATTATCAGGTAAACTATTAAACTAAGAAAAGAAATGAAATTAACAACTAGTTATTAATTTATCTTACAAATTAAATTAGGTGTTGTGTGGCCAATTGAAAGTATGCCAAGTATCCTTAGAAAAATCAGTTATGTGCTTCCTGAGACATTAGCCTGTGAGAGTATGCGCTCCATTCTTACTCGAGGTTGGGGTATAACACATTCTGCAGTTTGGCCTGGATTTGTGTCATCAATTATATGGAGCGTCATCTTCTGGATTCTAGCCATTCTTGTAGCTCGATTTAGTAGGTCAAAATAAGTATATATTTAGTCTAAAAAAAATTGAAACAAAATCAATCCTAATTATAAAATTAGTTTTCAAAAAATATGGTGAATTAGTGTATACTGACTTGTCACAAAATAGAGTAGAAAATTTTTCATAGTTTGTTAAAAATTGGAATATTTGTTGGTAGTGTATATAATTTTTACCTCTTGACTGATTAATACGGCCCCCCAGTTTGAAAAATTCAGAATATGGATTTTAATTTTCCATTCCAAGAAACAAAAATTATTGCCAGTACTTCCATTCCATACTTCCATTTCCCTCCTGTGTCTTATTTTTATATAAAAATTATTATTTTAAATGATAGATTGTAAATTATTTTAAAAAAAAAGTTATGAAAAATCTTAATAAGTCTTCATTAATTACTTTGATATTTTGTTTGTTTGAGGGGTTATTAAGTATAATTTACGTGTATTACAAATTCATAGACGCAATTCAACTTTATTTATTCGCGTATGATGAATCGATGGTGTTTAATTTTATGTAATATTAAAATATATGATTACTTATTATAAATATTCCGTTTTAAAATTATTTCGAAAAAAAAACATAATCACTTTGTTTAAAAGAGAGCACACATTATAAAAAAAAATTATGAAAGGTCATTCACTTTTTCGCTGAACATACTTGGCTCTGTTGGATTAAACGCTGTAACGGTGCATAGCATGCTCTCCGTTCATCTTCAGTATGTATTGGTCCTGTATGAGTGACTTGAAATTGTATCGATAACTCACCCATTTTAGACAGTGGTAATGTATTTGGAATCCATTCTATTAGAAATGGTGTCAATTCTTTTTCAGTACTACAATCTAATCTACCTAAAATTAAAACAAAAATTATTAATTACAAAATTGATTATTTATATTATAAACTTACCGATTTTAAGTTTAGTGCAATGAAGTACAGGAACTATGAGTTTGTTTTTATTTTGTTTACAATCTTCATCATCCTTTGATGGATTCCATTCCGTATAAGTTCCATTTGATAAATGTATGAAAAACTGACCCAATTTCAATGGTACCTACAAAAAATCTTAATTTTAACAATCACAATTCAATTCTTATTGTATTCATTACCATTATTACCTGAGTGGATTGAAATATATGAAGAAGATGTACAACATTAAATATTTTCCACGTGTGTTTTGTAAAAGTACCAAGTGGAGGTTTATCATTTCGTATTACTATAATTGTTTGATTCTGAAATCGCTTCCCTTTATATCCAGAATTGATACGGTCCTTCAGGCATTCGAATATCTCCTAATAAAACCATAAGTGTTTAAAATTATTATAATATTAATCATGATACAACAGCTTACATTTGGAATGTTCTCAATTAAAGAACACACAGGGTCAAATTGATAATTCATAGCAGCATTAATTCTTTCATTAACACTACCCAACCATCTTCCAAAATTTGTTGAGATTATTCGTCTAGTCAAATCAGCCATTCCTTCATTGAAACTTTCCAGAGTGATTAGTGAACTTTGTGCGGAGTCTCTGTCCCTTCTGCTACTTTCTATTAAACAAAATAAAATGATGAATTATCAAATGCTATGAAGTATATTTACCAAACGTAATCAAATTACAAGTATACCTCTTATCCTTTTTCTGTTTCTCTTGGAAGATGCGGTGGAGATTTTCTTACGAGGACGCTTTCTCACACGATCACTTGAACGCAAATTTGCTGCAGGGGGGTTTCCACCGGTTTCCACTAATTCAGTTTCAATTGCATGTTGTGGTGTAGATTCAACTTCACCGGATTTAAATGCTTGAGTTACCTAAACGAATTACCTCGTATTAGTAAACTGTCAGTCATTTAACTTAAAATTATGTTTTACCACAAGGTTATTTTGATTTCCTTGATTAAGAATTTCACTAATGTGAGTAAGATGTGAGGAACGATTAGGATCTGGTTCGTCTAATGAGTCCAATGTAGACGAATCCCCGAAACTGAGTGTATCATCAGCACTTGTCACAACAATTGCATCAGAGAGAAGATTTTCAGCATTCGTCGAAGTCTGTGAAAAATCACAGCATAATCAATCATAGACTTGATTCTAATCAATAATGAAAACTACACTCATACCTCAGGCGAATTGACGACACGATTCACTTCTGCAATACTTTCAAGCAAAGATAGATTTTCCCGCATGACTTCTTCAGAGATCAGATTTGGATGTTGCATCATTTCTTCTTCATGTTCACCTTCCACTTCCACCACGACATCATTGATGAAGTGAAGTTTCAACATTTTTTCTGTAAACAATTGTTTGAATACGACAGTCAGTAAATTCTTTTAAAATGTGTTAACAACTACAAACCTGGAGTTAGAGATGAACTAAAAGCTCGTGATAGCACAAATTTAAAATCTGTTTTCAGATTTTCGTCACTTGCAAATGCACAAATACAAGCGTAGTAATGTAAGCAGTATTTGCTTGGGTTGCTACCAATTGGTTGCGATGCATCTGTCAGCATATTATTTTGACGTCTCTACAATAATAATAACATAATTATTAATTCTTTGTCACAAACCTTATTCTTTTAGTGAAAGGAAAATTACGAGTAATTTGATTGGTTGGCAATTGCAAAGAAACTTCTGGTCATTATTTCCATCCTCTCGATTTTTGAAAAATAGAATATGGAGATATCCCAAAGGATGTCGTGAAGTGACATTGCATTTGACGACAAAAGAAGATTTCGAACATCTTTGTACGACAGTATCAGGTGTATGTGCAATGAGTGGAGCCAATATTTGTTTTGCTTCTGTAGGAATCTGTATTGTAGATAGTACCGACTCCTTGATTAAAATTCTTTGAGATTCTCTAGTAGAATTTTCCGCTTCCTTTATGTGATCGCAAGGGAACTGAAAAATATGACTAAAAGTAGAATAAATTCAACATTCAATTCAATTATATTTCCTTACAACTTTGCGTCGACTACAAGATTCTACAAAGCACCGAGATCCAAAGCTAATAGCCTTTGGCTTCACTTTGGACTGCAAAGTTCCAAAGCATGGTTGAATTAATGGAAGTTGTACAAATGCACGATAGTCTAAATGGAAACAATTTATAATTTAGTGGAGTCCTATTGGCAGAATTTTTCGTATAACTCACCTGGCCCACGGTCTCGTATCCTTACTGAAAATACCTACAATATACGAAGCTTTAGTTAATTATTAAATTAGAAAGTGAAGCATCTAACCCTGGTAGCCGGAAATACCGTCACAACGCTGCATGGTTCTGAGTCCGATGGTAGTTTTTTAGTATCCCCAATTTCCCGAAACACGACATCACAGTCTGGATTCTTGCAAGATCTTCCTCTAGTTCCTGTAATTGTTCCACACTTTTTACACTTTCGTACTCCACGACGTGTTGCTTTTCCTAAGTCTTGGAATAATAGCAATCTAACATCCGTGTGTGGCATGTTACTCGAAATTGATTTACTTAATCGAATTCTGTAAAAAGGTTCATCCTTGAATTGAATAGTAAGCACTATAAGCTGCTGTTGGTGGTAATGGTGGTTTAGTTTAGTTTAACAACTTCTTGAGAAAATGAATAAAAAAATTAATAAATATTTAATTAAACTTCATTTCTTTCCCTCCAACTACAAACTAGGAAATTATTTAACAACCCTGTATTTCTTATTCCCGAAGGTGGTAGTAGTAGTATTTTAAAAAGAAAAAATTTAAAAAAAAAGAAAAAAAAATTTACCTAGGGTATG
>JAQGCN010000343.1:0-24848 GCA_034699725.1 Friesea truncata
GGAAACGATCCGGATAGTGTCAGAATTATGAATGTTGGTAATCGGAATAGTGTTTCCACATTAAAAATCCTAGGTTTTCCCAATCGTTTTTTCATAGAGCGACGAAAGAGCATCCCGTGTTTTATAGAAAAGCCGGAAAAGGAAAAAGGAAATCAATGGGACAGTTTTGTTTTGCATTGGACAGGATATCCATATCCCTCCGAATATCTAGGATTATTCTAATAAAAATAGGCTACTTCTACTATATCCTATCCTATTATTGCTCCAGTAGTATCAATTGTTAAAATTAACAGGATGTGGATCTTCCAATTTCGAGGGAGGAGGTGACGATGGTCACCTTCCAATTTTATATCCATTGTTTCCATTTTCTATCGTCAAAAATTTTATTTTTTATTTCATTATTGTTGTCACAAATGCTAATATGGATTAGGATTAAGTATAAAAAAGTAAAACGCAATTTATTAAATCCAAATTGCAAATTTATTTTCTAATTTCCTCGAGTATGCTTTTAAGGGAAAGTTTTTAAAGGAATTAAAATATAAATTTTTTATTTGTTTTTGAAATGTAGATGCAGATCTAAACCGGACATCGCTTATGGACAATTTATACGAGTCAGTCTGTGCTGTACCGGAATTAAACGAATTCCTCGACAGTTATTCCTTAGAACAGTCGAAACCACCTAATTCAGTCCAGTGCTCATCATCGGGTATCCCACCGTCCTCATCTGCTCCTTCTATTACGTCCTCATCTTTCATGAATGGTGGTGGTGGTGGTAAGTTTAAGTTACTACATTCATCTTTGACGACAATTACATGCTCAATGCAAAAAATAACAAGCACCAACGCTGCTCCTCCTCTGCATGACAGTAATGCTTATAAAGCTCCATTCATTTGCTCCAGTTCTGAGTGGTCGCCATTGAGAAATTTCGCTCCGCTTCTTCGCTTCGACAGGAACGGAAGAACAAGTACGTGATTCTTGTGGTATGATAATTTAGTATCTGGTAAACTAACAAAGAAGATAATATGGAATGTGTTAGGAAAGCAAGCGTGTATGAAAGAAGTCGAGGAGAGGGTAAGAATAGACCTCACTGTTTTTTTCGTTAAAGGAACTTGTCACCGGAAGTCGTGTTTCTGAATGAAATTGTTCTTTTTTGTCCTAAATTTTTTTAAATGAAGAATAGTGCTCAGGATATACTATTACTGACAGGGAGTTGAGTAGGTTCAATCAATTTTTAAAGAAATGTCACGGACCCTAAATTTTTTTTTTGAAATTAAGCCAAAAAATTCAACTTCATAGCATTTATTGCTTGTGCTAAAGATGTTGTTGGGTTTATATTTATAAAACTGCACTGTTTTAAATTCCAAGATCCGATTAAGAGGGTGGATTTTGCAAAGGCGGTGGTGCTTGGGATTTACTCACACAGTGGCTTAATTTGGGAAAGTAGGGCTTCCTTGCCTTTGGTTTTTTGGGAACTGGGGAAAAGGGAAGAAACATATTAGAAGATACCCGAGTGCGTAACCGAAACCTCGACTTCCGTTTTTCCCAAAGATTTTATGAATGAAAGTTGGGAGGGTTGGCGTAGTATTTACTAAATTTTTCTGAAGATCTTGTATTTTACCTTACCTTAAAACCATCATCCGCTCAGGTCAGAATTTACCTTAAAATATTCCATTTGGGACATAATTTTGTGAAAGATAGACTCATTTCTATAGACTTTGATTTTGATTGACTAATATGGTTGGTGTATTGTTGAGATTCAAAGGCACGACCCAAGATCTTACTCAAAAGACTTCTACTCCATGTTCAAGGATTTTTGACCAAGTGTTCACTGAATATGAAAGTAGAGGCGGATCCTTAGATTGAGAATTCAATAGGACGATGTACACGTGCTAAAGACTTCCTTTCTAGACTTTTCACCGCCACCGCCCTGCGAATCCTTCTGAATGCTGCAAACTCATGTTTCTTTTGATCCAAGTTATGACAATGCTCATTTTTTCAATAATCAAAATATCTATGAATGCATTATTAGTGCCAAGGCGTGGATCTTAGACTTCTTAAATTACATCATCTTTAGCTTGCTTCTGTTCTGCTTCCTTGCACAACAAAACAACAAACCCCTGCCATTGCCATCTTCTTTTTCTCCAGAAAAAGGGGTGAAAAAATAACAATGAAAAGCTATTATCATCAAACTTAAAATTCAGTTAGTGAATTTATCATTAGTAAAAATCAGTTTTAAGAGCAATGGCCCAACCAAACTCTCCAGTCCAGACCCTCAAAGTAAATTATGTAAATAGTTAATTACTTTTTAAGTCATAATCGCCGAAGCGAAGTAAATGAAGAAAATGTAATTTTACGAATCATGATTTTTGGCTTTAAGAATACATTTTTTAATTTCTTCATGCACATTGCAATCACCTTTTTGTTCCCATTCGTTAAGTTCTTTTAGCAAATTACCTGCGTGAATATTATTATGAAGACAAAGAAATGTGGGTTGAGTGACTGAGTAAAATGGTTCTGTTGATTAGAACAAAGCTAATTATACTTTTAGTAATAGATGAGTGGACATTAGGTATTTAGTTATTACATGATTCTCAAATACGGAAATCCAACGGCCTTTTTAATAAACCGGAAGTCAAGTCACCACTCCGTGTGTAACTTGTAAATTTTCTCTTAGACTTTATAACTGTCTTATGTCCGTCTTTCAAAAAAAAAATCAAAATAAGGCTTATGGGAATGAAATCGTTCTAATCGGTCAAATCAGTACGTCCAAATAATGAAAAATTCCCATTGGTGTAAAATCAACCAATCAAATAGTACAGTATAACGTATAAGCTTGCTTGCGTGGGTCATTGCGCTCTCAGGGAAATGATCAAATATTTTTCCGCAGCTTGCAATATTCAATTAGAAACAATGAACTTTAACCGTTGTTTCACCTTTCGAACTTAACTACTTTATTTATCCATGATGTTTTTTCTGTCTCATTAGCAAGAAGTGGAATTTTGCTTTAATTTCTGTTATTTTATTTAATGAGGTTTCATTTCTAAACCAGAATGTTGGGCTTTAAATACCTGAATTTTTACTAAGAAGTGCATACTTTACACAAAGAATATTAATTTTTTTGTAAAAATAAGCTTAATTGGGATGTGATTCTTATCAATAGAAAACAAACACATAAACTTTCATCTCGTCACGACATTTCTAATCAATCACGCGAGATATGCTGATTATAAATCTTTGCTATTATTGTCATTTCATGAGTTCAAGTGTGTGGACCCCCATTATAATAAGAGTATGATTTTGATATGGATTTCATGAACAGCGTATTCCTACTCTCTTTGCATATTCATTGTTGTGCGGGAGTAAGTTTAGATTGTCGTAATAATAATGGAGTCCATAAAATATACTATGGGATTGGATCCTAGAATTTATCATCCCTCATCGTTGAATCCCAGGTGCGTTGGTGGGTTTTTGTAGAGACCGGAAGTTCCTGAGCTTACGAGCTGAGCCGGTCAACCCCTCCTCCTCAAGTAGGGCAACATGGCTATTGAGTATTAGAAATCCCTTATTAAATAAAATAACGTCCCATTAGTATGAATTTGAGCTCTCAATTCTCATCATCATTCCAATTTTCATCATCGCTAACTTACAAGAACAAGAGGAGATCAAGGAATTTAATCATAATTTAAATTTTCAGTGTTAACCCTACTATACTATACGCTCTAAGTGGATTTATGCATAAAGAGGGGAGGGTTAACTTGTTGCCTTCTTGTTGTTTCGAAGGGGTGAGGTTTGTTATTAATCATTGCCAAAAACTTTGTAACTAAGTTTAAGTTTAACTGTCAGTTCTGTGTTAGAATCAAGTGAGAAGACAAAAGCCACTAAAGAAGAAATCTTTTTTAAAGTTGGTTTTCCTCTGTTTTTCGGAACTCGGTTACTTTTTTACTTTACTTGTGTAGTGTTTGTGGTAAATTGATAAAAGATTTACCATGGTCTCCTACTAATTTTTTATTCTTCCTTAAAAGCTCTCATAGCTTATTGAATTTATTAACTTCTAAAAGGATTTTATGGTCAAAGAAGAAGAAGAAGAGATCCTTTCCTTTGAAAAATGAATAAACAAATCATTCACTTTAGTTGAAGAATACAAAGAAGAGGCAGACCGGAGGACTTTCATTATTATTAACTTTCTCCTCATCCTTTTCTATTATCGGTTGTTTGTTGTTGGTTAGAAAGAAGTCTTTCTAACCAAATTTTCTTTGAGAAATCTAATTCCATTCCTAAAAACTTTCAACTCTCTTCCATTTGTACCCTCCTTTAAGAGAAAAGGACGCCAAGAATTCCATTAGGCTTTCAAGAGAAAGTAAAACAACGGAAACTTTCACAAGGGAAATTCAATAATTCCATATTATTATTTGAGCTTCAAATATCAAAGTTTGATTCTTTATAATATTAAATCAAAGTTCATAAGAGGAAATTTCTTACAAAATGCTTCAACTTCATGAAATTCCGTCAAGAATGCTGTGGACAGGTGAGTCAGAATACCTTTTTCAGTATAAGTATCCAGGTTACATTTTTATTAGAAGGTCCAACGACTTTGTTTTTTTTATGGTGAATATGATCCGTTTGTTCTTTTCAACAATAACGAAGAGGGAAAGTAGAAGGGGATATAATTAAGGAAAATCTATAAATTGTACGAGGGCAGGACAAAATAAGCAAAGCGATGGAATCTGGTTAAAAAGTAGGATAGGGGAGGGAGTGAACGGGAATAAACAATCCTTATTCGAATTAGGATTTACCCGAAAGCAGGTCTCTGTGTCCTTTTGGGGCCATGGTTCCCAAGGTTCCAGTTGAGTTTATTCGGTGGTTGGTTAATTTATATTGTTTTCACTTGCTGGGGCCTTATGGTTATGGTGGAAAGGCACACACATGGATAACCGGTGTTTCCGCAATGATATGTGGGAAGGGTCCCTACTTTGGACAGATTAGAATAGATGTAACATGTGCTGCTCTTCTCTCGTGTCACCGGATATCCGCTTTTGATTCGAAATTCCCAAATATCAAATCAAAAAGGCCCTTTGATTGTTCATGATGGCTTAGTTTTTGACAAATTGTCTTTCACACTGCTCTTAATCTACTAAATGCACTCCTGCCTTGATTTTTATTTACTAAAATTGTAAGATTGACCGAATTTTACATACTGCGACAATGTAACCATTCTAAGCTGTTTTAGGATAATGTGGTTATAGATTTGTATGTATTGAATCAATTGAATTATATGTTTTGAGAAGACCGGAAATTCTTATTATTTGATCAAAGGAGGAAATGCGAAACCACTATGATTATGCTTATACTCCAGCAGCATCTTGAAAAGATTCTAAAGAAAAAATTCATTCTTAAATCCCGTAAGAATTGCATTCCAAAAGACGAGATTTTGTTTTTCGAATGGATAAAGCCACTTGTTGAAAGAAAATTCTCGTCTCGAATTTCACTTTCTGTTAGGTGCTTCTTCTTATTACCGATAAACATGTATGCCTACGCTTGTTAGAACTATTAAAGTTTTACAACGAGCAAAAATGAATGAAAGGATCAATTTTCTCTTCAAGTAAATAGGATTGATTATGTTTTAAACGATTTGAAGGTGTGATTTCGTGTTTAACGGAGGATGATCTCGTCTGCGGATGTTTACATCCGATTCCTGTCTCGTGTACTCTAACCCGTAGTTGTAGTTTTCTATGAGATTTTTATGTTTAGGGAAAAATGGATGAACTTAAGCATACATCCGTTTTTTGAATTTCTACGCCCAGTTAGTGTACTTTACTCATCATAACTGAAATCAACGCTGAATGTACCTCGTGATGATTGAGGTCAATGGGACCAACGTAACAGTTTTATTTTATAGCTACTAGGTCTCATTAGTTGGACATACTATGAATGATAATGGAGGTCAAATGTGAGGTCAATTTTATTTAGATTCAGCGGAAACGAATCCAACGTAACATGTTAAGGTTTTTAAACTCCTGGGAAAATATGAAAATAATTTCCGTAACCATCGTGGAAAACAATACAAAGTCCAGGTCCAAGTGAACTTTCTTGAGAATTGCATGACCCTTTGGATAAAAATCTCTCCAATTATAAAATACCGTTCGTTTCGTTTTATTCCCGTCTTTTACATACTTGTGTGGTATACTTTCTCGAAGAAAATGTCGACTAGATTTTTAGTAAAGCATCCATCGTTCATGGGTGGAGAATTCTTCGGCTAAAATGAATTTTCATCCCTCAACCTCTCATGCCATTCGCAGATGAATTATGAAAGTGGAGAGCTTGCAAAATTGAATAGACTTTGGGCGTTTCCAGAAATTGCATGACATTATAAATTAGTATTTGATGGTATAGAAGTGGGATATGGTAATGAGAAAATAACCGAACAGGTAGTAGCCCAGTACAGGCTTCTTTTTAATAAATATTTGGGTGGAGCTCTTAAAAATAAACCTGTAGTAAATTAGCACAGCTTTTTAGTTTAAGGAAATCTGAATCGTAAAAGTAAATTATAGGATCCATTGTTAGTAGATGATGAGTTTAATTTATGCTAATGATAATGACAAAGGTAGTAGTAGTAGGTGTCATCACTTTGCGTCGCTGCTCCTGATTTCCATGACTTTAATTTTCCTTTGTCTCCAAACTTCCTCCACCTTCCACGCGTCATCTTGAAAATCACCCTAAGCTTAAATCCAAAACGTAATTGGGTCCTTCCTTAATTAAGGTTCTTCCGCTTCAAAAATAAAAAGGTTAGATTCGAATGAGTACAATAAGATCATAGGTCTAATACAGCACAGCTTGCAGCTTGTTATTCTTAACCATTGAAGTAAAAGTTTGTATTGCGTACATTTGAAGCGCGGAGGAGGGGACGAATCATTGTATGTCTTAATAGCATGGCATTTTGGATAAAAAATTAACTATTACTATTTAATTTACAGGTTATAACCACCATATCGGGGAATCTGTCCAACAACAACTGAGTGAATTAACCAATGGTGGAGGAAGTTTAAGTACAAATGGTGGAACAAACGGCGTCCATGGGACAGTTCCAGGCCCTTCTAGTGGGTCCACAACTCATAGCGGAAATGATGAGACTGTTTATGTCCAGAATTTTGATGATGAAAACTATCATTCCTTACCTGACCCAGCAGGATCACATCCTGGCTATGTTGAGAACTCACCCGAATTTTATTCAAACTCCCTACTTTCAGACAAAGCATTTTCTCAAGGACCCTTTATGACAAAGAACTATGTGAGAAGTAAGGAATTTTAACATTCATATTCTTATGTCTTATTAGGATTACTAAAGATTTGCATGTCAAAATAGAATAAGTAGGAAGTGTTAAGGAATTAGGGAAAGAAATGGTCGACTAATTGTGAATTTGAGTGTGAATTGTAATTTTAAGGGATATTACTCAAAGTTGACGACAGGTTCAAGTGAAGCTTCGGTAGTTGTAAAAAATTCTAATTTCACGTGTAGCGATGTGCAGTAGCTCGTTTCCAACTGATAAGAACTTTACGGAAAATTGTGGCAAATTTTTATTCTTTTGTTTTAATTCACATAAATTATATGATGGCAGGTTAATATTGTTACTTTTTTCCGTACAAATTGGAAAGTTGTGAAGTCCATGGAGGCGTAACAGTAGTTTTTTGAGACAATGGAGTATTAAATCATATGCGAATTATATTATACGAAGTGTGTAATAATAAATATGTGAGGAGACTTTTAGATGTTCTAAAATGAAATTGCATACTGATACTTTGTAATTTTTTAGGTCGATACCCGGGACCTGAATCATATTCAGAACCTTATGGAGGGAGCCCTCACAATCACCATCATTACGATTCACCACCATTGCAAACAGTACCAGGAAGTGGTTTCCCAACACCAGATCATTGGTCTTCTTCGGGTGGATCTTTAGGTGTTGGTGGATCAAATGGAAGTAGTGGTGGAAATACACCGGTGGACATGCCTCTTGTCAACTCTCTTCATCATACCCACCCTGCTTATCTCTCCCAACACCATAATAATAGTCACAGGGATGCTCATTCCCAACTTTCACATCATTCCCACCATCATCACTCCCAACTCACAAATGGTGATATGAAACCGGTCATCCAAGCTACAATGCTTTCTGGATACCCTGGTATGTTTCCAAATCATTTGTTTAGAAAATATTGCAAGCAATTTCAATAATATAGTTATTTATAATAACATTTTTTATATAAGGTGCTGGGCAGGGTGGTCCTTGTTTCACAGGTTCTGGTCCAATTCAACTTTGGCAATTCCTTTTGGAGCTTTTGACAGACAAATCGTGCCAGAGTTTTATTACTTGGACAGGAAATGGTTGGGAGTTTAAACTTACGGATCCAGATGAAGTCGCTCGACGTTGGGGCATTCGAAAAAATAAACCAAAGATGAATTATGAGAAACTGAGTCGAGGGCTTCGCTATTATTACGATAAAAACATCATTCAAAAAACTGCTGGAAAGAGATACGTCTACGTCTTCAGAGCTCCATTGGAGAACTTACTCGGGTAAATATAACATTCATCAATTACTGATTGTGATTCAAAAGTCAAAGAAAGACACTTAATATAATTTAAAAATTTGATTATATGCAGGTATTCTGCTGAAGAGCTTCATGCAATGGTAGATTTAAAGTTAGAGAAAAAAGATGAAGACTAGATGAAATAAGAAGAATCCTGAATGACCAAATGCCAATAAAATGCAGTGTTAGGATATCCCTCCAGAAAACAGAAGATAAAGCAAGTTATGTACCTTTTATATAACAACTTTAGATGTAAGTTTAGTGTATTTAAGAACTAAGTTTAGGGTAGTGTAAGTGTCATGATAGGGTCATCGTTGAGAGTGCTCTCTAAGTTAGCGAAACTTTTTGACCAAAACAAACTGTTCAACGTTTTAAATAACATCATCAACCATTGCCAAAAAGAATTTTATTTCTTTAGAGTTTTATTTTTCGGGTGTGATTTAAATCTACCTAAAAAAGTCTGAAATTACCCTAAACTTTTTACCTAACATCCATAAGAACACATGTTAAGTTAGGAAAAAGTTTAGGCAAGTTTCAGACTTTTTTAGGGTAAATTAATATTATCTCTTATTTTTCATTGTCATCAGTTATATGTCTTGTCCTTCCTTCCACTACAACAGTTGAAGTATCCACGGACAATTTTTGGTCCATTGCATTCTGTAATTGATGAAGAGGGTCCTGTTGTATGTTTCAGTCCTTTTCCTTCCTCCTTATGGCATTATTATTAAATCCATCCTATAGAAACCAAGTGACCAATCAATAATAAAACCCTGTCATCTTCGTCCCTGCCGTCTTCTTCTCCAGATATCACGTAATTTATCATTAACGGAGAAAAGAGGTTGTAAATAAAGTTAAGACGCAAAGCTCGATCTTAGGAAGCATTATAATAGTTTTTAAATTATTAATTATAGTATAAATTTCGCAGGGTAAGAAAATGAAATATTCATTCTGCAGAAAGCCATTTAAATTCCTGTCCATAATTTTTTATTGATGCCGTTTTTTCTTTTTTCTACGCATTTACACGTATTGTGTTTTTTCACTTTTTCTCTCTCACGCTCTTTCTTTCAATCTCGGGTGAAAGTTTATTGTTTTTTTTGCAATGAGGGGGAGGATCTGTAGGGGTAAAGAAAAAATTACATGGAACATTTTTCAAGTATATTTTCTCAATAATGAATCTTATGATCTCCCAATTTAATGTGTAGCTTTTTAGTAGATTTTAGTTTAATAAACTGTAAATTACGTCGATCTCTTCTTAATTTGTCGTCGTCTCTGCTGCTGCTCCTGACTAAACTTCTTACGCATGTACATTTGTAAATTTTGAAACTTCATTTTTTTAATTGGAAAATTATGAAAAACTGCTTTAAAGCTTGTAAAATTTGAAAATTGTACCCAGTGATTTAAATTTTTTATTTTCATTAAAAGCTTATGTTGTTGCTTTTTTTCTTCTGTGGGATTTAAACTTAACAACACCTATAATGGAACCGATAGTAACAAATGACAGTGCCTTTCATCGTCAATTTAAATTAGTAAATCATTAGTCGTATAATAATTTAGAGTTAGATTTAATTAGAAAGAATTGTTGAAAAGGAAAATATCCGACGATATAAGGATGGAGATATGTTCTGGTCTCTTGATTATTTCTTGAAGACCAAAACCACAAAAATTGATTGTGATGGACTTTTTCTTTTGATTAAGATAAGAGAAAGTACGATGATGAGGTATTTGCTGTTGTTAAAGTTAAGTTATAATTAATAAGCGTCTGTCGGGAAAGAAAGCGGTAACAAAAGTATACAATTTTAAAATCAATTCTCAAAATTTACGTAAGTGATGTTATTATCATATTAATGTATAAAAACACCTTAATTAATTAATTAGGGTTAAGAAGTCGTGTATACTTTATTTTAGAATGTTAAGAGCACACAAATCAAAATTTATTGCACTCTGGTCTGATTTAACTAATTGTCAATCTTAGATTATAATTTTAAGTTGTATAGTGTTAAAGACAAAACAATGTACTTGTTTATTTTGACGAATTGAGCGAATGCTTATTTAATTTTTAAGTTTAAGACGTATACAATAATAATTTAAAAAAATTAAATCGAGCCGTCGTTGTCGACTATTTCACAAGTCATCATTAACTCTAATTCAGGAGTGATGAAGACAAAAAGTATGTTTTCTATTCATAAATGCATATTATTTGAAATGTAAAAAAAATGTAAGCTCGGTGTTAAATTTTAAAATTATAATCTCTATAACCAAGTTACTTATTAATTGATTTACAATTTATTTAAATGTATAATTTTTATTAAAAAATGAATTATTTGGTTGTGCCGTAATGTTAATAAAAATCATAATCATGCAAATAATACTGGATGGATTGAATTTTATTTCCTCAATTTTGATTGGCTGCCTTACTAAAAAAGATCATCACTGAAAATGATAAGAAATGTCTTAAAAGCTAGTCTTTTAGAAAAACGAGAATGAAGACAGTGTAGATTATAAATGCAAGACTGAGACTTGCTAAGGAAAATACGAAGAGATTCAATTCGGGTTGCTTGTAACGATTCTTCTGCAGCCACTAAATGAATAAAGAAACAAGGATAATAGATTTAATGTGGTTTAGACTGTAAGTTACTTACATCCAAAATTACAAGCTCATCCGATAGGTCTCCACGATATATTGATGGAAATTTTCTTCTAAAGTAAACAAGAGCTGGAAGTTTTGATACCCCCCACTTTTTTGCGTACTTTACGTCCTTGATTCGCACGAAGAAGATGTCCAAATTATCAGTTTCAGAGTCAATTCGCTCGAGTTCTTGTAATATTTCTTCACATTTTGGACAGTCTTCTTCGTCTTGAAGTCATCATGAAATGATAAATTAATATCATAGTGAAAAAAGTATTAAAATGTTTGCATTTGCTTACAGAAATATACACAGACGTAGTCATTATCATCTAAAAGTTTCTCCAACATCCTTCGGTTAACCTTATGAAAATATAACAATTTTTAGAATAATATATTCGTATTTCTCCGATTGCACCATCAAACCTCTTCAATTTCCCCAGGGAGTTGGAATGCTTCGTTAGAAGTTAGCCATGCTATAATTTGGTTAGGGTCAAACAAGTCACCCTCGTATATGAGTGCAGTACCTCTGCGGAAATATGCAAGTGTAGGAACACTCATGATGCCAAATTCTTGAGCCACATCTCCTTCCGGGACTTTCACCATATCAATTCCTGGTTGGTTAGAATTATAAGACACTCCATCAATCATTAAATTAATTTACCAAATTCATCAGCTTCATCATCTACACTTTCCAATGATGCTAACATTCCTAAAGTTAAAATTAAATTTTGTTGCAAGCCAATTGGGTTACTTCTTAATACTTGCTTACCTTCGCATTCATCGCCACAATCTTCGTCATCATCTAAAAATTAAATATTTTTAAAATATGCTTAAGCTTAAGTGCCTTTTATCGAATTCATACAAAAGAAAACAGCTAAAAATGGGGATTTATCCACAAGGCGTTCGAGCATTTTTTGATTTACTGATTCGATTTCGTCACTGAAAACATAAAATTAATTAAAAATTTGAAGGGTTTGTTATTATATATAACTCACTCTAATTCACGATTATTGTCGTCGGTAAGCCATTCAAGAACTGGAAATTTTGAAAAAGGTTAAAATTATGAAGAGGGTGAAAGTGATTTAGTTCAGAAAATCCACTTACCACTTTCTTCATCTTTCATGTCGCCCTCAAACAATAAAGGGTTCCCATTCCTACAAAAGCAATTCGTTAAACTTAGACCCAAAAATCAAAGGATTCATAAATCAAATCCACAAAAGTTAGAAAATAAAAACCTAAAAAAGAGAAGAGCAGGGAAGCTGGTGATGCCATATCGTTTCGCAAGAGCGGGGTCATTAATCTTAACCATTGAGATCCCAAACATGTCACAGTCGTCACTAAAATCCAGGATAGAATGAAAAGGGAGAAAAATATAATATCGGAGTAATTATTGTTTGAGCTTACTCGATTTTTTCAAGTTCCATTAGAATTGTGTCACAAGCACGGCAAGGTTGTTTGTAAAAGAAAACCTAAAAATAGATGTGATAGGTACGTCAAAGATCATCATGGAGTGAGGTATTGTGTGTCAAAACTTACAGCAAGGTAATGTACGTCAATCAGGAGTTGATCTAACATACCTCGTGTCACCATTTCAATCCTCTCATCCGTCTTGTGTTCCATTATCCAATGTCTAATATCATCTTCTTCCGCATCTGCCAAATTTTCGTATACGGATGCGACGCCTAGTTTTAAAAATTCAACATGAATTTTACTAAATTAAAAAAAAAACTAAAGCAATTCTACCATTTCCAAAATAAACCAGCGCTGGGTATTCATTTACACCCTGAGTCGCTGCAAATTCTAAATCTCCTGTGCGAAGAAATGTCACACCACGTCGTGCTACTTCATCGTCGACATTTTCTAACTTAACCAAAATATTGGTACATTGGGCACAGAGTGAAAGTCGATCTGTAAAAAAATTCCCAAAATATTGCAAACAGTTTCAAAATCAATGGTTCATGATCCCTTACTGGCCTCGGCCTCGGGATCTTCTTCAGCTTGTTTCCGTTTCCTGGAATGTTTTTCAGGTTCACAGGCTGAACAATGGGATTTGTTATCTAACAACAATGAGTGGTGCATTTAGATAAAACATGAAATAAACAAACTGGAACAAATTTTCTTACAGAAATACACAACAATAGCAGAATCTTCAGCCTCGATTAAGCTAATAAGTTCAGCTCCATTGACTTCCGCCATGGCCACCCCTGTTGGATCTTTCCGCATCATAATCCACTATGCGTATTAGATAAACAATTAGAAATTGCACGCAAAATTAAAGACAATTACGAAAGATAAAATCAAATCATTAACCTCAAGAATTTTGCTTGGAGCTCTTAAATCACCAGCGTAGATAACAGGTTCATCTGAACCAAGCCTAATAATAACCAATCCCAAAGCAAAGCATAAGCAACTTAAAGGGTTTGCTTTATTCGACATTGATTTGATTAAATTTTACCTGAAATAAAGTAAAGCTGGCAATGCATGTACTCCGAAAGATTTCGCAAGGGCCCAGTCTATAGAAATGAAAATTGATAATTTATACTAAGTTTCAAATATTAAGTCATGAGTGGTGGTCTAACGAACCATCGATTCTCACAAAATTCACACCAATCTAAAATAAATATAAAATGATGTTACAACTTAAATTAACTTTGGAAGTTAAATAAGTTACATCAGCAGCATCGTCGTCTATTTCTTCCAAGGCTGTAACAACCCTTTCACATTGCTTGCATTCAGTTTCACTAACTGAAACTCAAATTAACTCCAATCAGAAACTTAGATTTAGTTTAATGTTAATTTTTTTACAGAATAAAACAAGTAGATGTTCCGTCATGTCTCTCATTCTTGCAAGCATTTTAGAATTCACAACTTCAATCTACTCAAATAAAAAGTTCAAAAAAAAGTTTATCTGGTTATATTAAAAAGATTGACAGTTCTTCTTACTTGATCGCTATTGATGAGATTTTTTATTTAAACATGGATGAAAATAAACATTAATTATAAGTTTGTAAAATTTTTTTAGTTTCTTACTTTAGAATCATGTTTTCTGGAGCAGTGAGGAAATCCAGCATTTCTTCTTCATCTTCCATGCTTTCGTCATATTTTATATGTCTTCCACGCCTTTAATTGCAAAAGAAAATTAATACAAAAATAAACCCTGCCAACCTGGGGCATATAACAAAGTAGCGAAAGAAAACCGTCCTTTCCATCTTTTTTTTAATGTCCCTGTGAGGAACAGAGACGACTGAAAAGCTAAATTTTCATCACCGCTTGAGGTGACCTCGTAAAAAAAACTGGAAGGAGAGGTCATGGGTGGCTGAAAATCACTAGCGTTTATGACCTGAATTTTCTGCCTGTGAAAACAGATTCCAGAAATGTTGAACGGTTATAGAGAAAAATTGTTTACAGAGAGACAGACAGACGGACAGGTTGAATCACATAAAGTGGCTTTTGCTACTTAATAAACTTGAAATCATCATTCATTACTGTAGCATATGGTTCTGTAATAATCTTTGCCATTATTTGCACTATCTGAATTCTTTTTGGAAATGAACGTTAAAAACAAATGGTTTCGTTAGATGAATTCCGAAAGTTCAAACATGTTAAAAATATGATTTAATTTTAAGAAAATATTATTTCTAAATTCATTCAACTTCTAATTCGTTTGCATTTTCGGAATTGGGTAAATTCGTGCAATGAAATGAAACCGAAGATTTAATTTGAGGACTGATTGAGTATACTATTTTTTGATCCCGTATAAACAAAAAATATTTTTGTTCATTTCCAAAAACTGTTCATAAAATGATATAGATTCTATCAAAATAATTTGCATTTCCAAGTAAAAATTCATGCCTTTTGCAAAGTTCAAATTTTTTCGAGAATAAACTAAAACGTTGTAGTGCGTTTCCATCCTGGTTAAATACACAATAAGTTAACATTTCCAATCATAATAAGTTCGAAATGAAATAAGTACTACTCGTTTTTTTAAAATAAGGGTTGTCAGAAGTTGAAAGCTTACCTGAAAAGAATTAATCCCGGAAGCTCTCTCACGCCATATTTCTTAGCAATTATTGGATCACCTTTACGCAAGCGAAGCTTTTAAATAGTTGTGAAATACTTGCAGTAACATCATTTCATATTCTTACCCATTTTTGCGATCGGTATTCCAAATTCAGCTGCATCTTCAGCTATAATACAGGCGCGTCTAAGAGCTCTAGCCGAAGCAGTGTCGCTGTAGTTTGAAACTGAAAATTTTTGAAGTCAGAAATAAATAAGCAGTACTGTATTATGGAAAAGCAGAAGACTTACAGAAAAGAACGCTAAGATAGTCGCTATCCCCAATTAGATCGTCCAAGTCACTCCTTGTCAACTCAGGCAAAGCTTCAAAATGGTTAAATTAAATGAGATAACAAATTGTTGTTATAAAAACTTGCCTTCAAAATGTCGCTGGTAGACCAACCATTCATAAACTTCCTCCTGATTCTCAAGATCGCCTGAGATTTATTTTTTAATTCCAGCGTTATAATATTTTTAATAAAGAACTTTTGATTCGTTAATAAATATAAAGTTAAACCATAGCCAAATTTATTGATTCCATTTAGTAAAATTAATAATATTTTTAATTTGTTTTTTAAAGAGATTTTTTTGAGCACGAGCGAATTTTAATTGAACACGTTTGTCAATTTATTAAAGACTGAGCTGACGAAGGAGGGTCGAAGTTTGTCTTGTTTCTTGGAAGGTCCTAAAATTATATAATGAAGATGAATTTGATTAGTAATAGACGGAATGTAGAGAAGGTGAGGAATTTTATTTCTGACTCCCGGGGAAAGGAATTAGCAGCTAAATTTTCAGCTACCTGCGGAAAGTTTCCCGGTGGACAAAATTCGTTTTCGGACGGATTCCCTACGACGCTCTTCTTCATCCTTGGCTTTGTTTGAAGGAATTTGAAATTTTGATTTAGCAGATTCTTTCCTATATTTCTCTTGTTTTCTTTCATATTCATCATCATCATCCTCTTCGCTACTATTATCGTCATCATCGTCATCGCTGTCATCACATCGTCGTTTTATACAAGTTGGAATTGGTTGCTGAGTTTCCTTTCCCCCGGGAGTGAGCTTAACCATACCTGCACAGACGTCCATTGTGGCAGGGCAGCATCGGAATTCCTGCTCACTCCGTACGCCTTCTTCCTGCAACTTCATCAGGAGGCACTTTGTGGGTTCTGGTAAGGGACATTGTCTCAATTATTTTTATGTTTTCTAGTATTTTTAAGATTCGAGCTCGAAACCAAAATATATTAAAAATTATTGTCAAAAATTCATAAGTTTTTGTTAAGTTGATTAAAGTTTAAAGTTACTTTTAAAGTTGATTTTTGGTTTCGTTTCTCAAATCAGTACCCCATCCATCACCCCAGCCGAGCATGCGCAAAGGGTAATATTAAATGCATTGGATTGTAAAGCCTGGTGAAAAGCGAGTGAGCGTGCGATAATGTGAAAATTATTTTTAGAACAAAGGACTCACTCTCATTAAGACCAGCAGTGATTGTATGAATCAATCGTATCCATCTTAAAACTCCTCCCTCGTCAGTCAAGTCACCTGCATGTGCCCGCATATACTTTTAACTAATTCTAATGGAATCACTAAACATGGCTAATGAAAACTAGCTTACCTCTGTAAACGCTTGGGATTCCACCTTGGTAGTAGACGAGTGTAGGAAATTCCTTGATGTTCAATTCTTCAGCGATAGTCAAATCTGTGGTTTTTACCATTTGAATACCCTCTTCTTCAGCTTCATCTGAAAATCATAGATTGACATAATGGTCAAGCTGGAATTTTCTAAACTCATGACTTTTACTCACCGTCAATTGTTTCCAAATCTTTTAATATATCAGCGCATTGTTTTGTACATGTATCCTCATAAAAAAACACGCCAACATGATCCTGTCAATTGGATCAAAATTTACAGGATTTAAAATTTAAAATATTTAAAATTGATTTTCAATTTCTTTTTGGTACCATTTCGTCCAACAACATGCGCAATGTCCGTCTATCTACTTCTTCAATGAGATCAGTCGGAGTTTTCTTGAGTTCAAGGAGCCATTGCAGAACGTTTGACTCTCTATGCATGTCACCGGGGTAAATTCTGGGAAATTTTGCTCGAAAATACACCTGGTAGGTAAAAGTTTTATGTTGTAAAAGTTGTCAAAAACGCTTCATTTAAAAATTTCTTACCAAAGCTGGCAATGGATTCAAATCGTATTCGCGAAGCATGTCAGAATCCGAGATCTTGACAAAAGCCATTCCTTCCTTATCAGCCTGAAATTAAAAGTATTGATATTAATTTGTGAATAAGTATTAAGTTTTGAAAAATTTCTTAAGAATAATTTACTTCATCGTCAATATTTTCGAGTTGTTGCAGTATCTTGTGAGACTTCTTGTCTTCAGCGCTGTAGAAGAAAACGACGACGTGCTCCTGTTGATCAAGAAGTCGCTGAAGCATTTTTAGATTTACTTCTTCAATTCGATCGGGCAATTCCAATGTACTTTCATCCGTCAACCAGGCCAACTTCATAATAAAAATTATTCATACGATTTAACTTTTAAAGACACTGAATTAATTTTACCTACCATTTCATCTTCATCACTTAAACTTCCTTTGAAAAACAAAGGATCTCCATTACGGAACATGACCTGATTAAACATATAAAAAATTTAGGCTTATGAACACTAATTGTAGGAAAAAGAAATTGAGTTACTAACTAGAGCTGGATAATTTTTGACTCCGATTTTCTTTCCAAATACTTGTTCTTCAGTTGTCACCATCTGAATACCAGCTGCAACAAAATTACAACATAAGAATTCAAATATTAATTTATTTTCATATAAAAATAGACCTTCATCTGTGTCATCGTCCAGCGATTCTAATTCTTCCAATATTGATGTACAAGAACTTTCAGTGTCGCTTTCATCGCAAGGTCCACTGAAATAAACAGCGACATATGTATGTGTATTAACCAATTTTTCCAGCATTTCATCAGTAACCTTAATAAATCAGTAGAGATTTATTAATTAGTTTTTAGAATTTAACAATTTACAACTAACTTCTTCAATTGTGTCAGTATGACGCTGCTCTACAAGCCATTTTAAAACATTTTCTTCTACTGATAAGTCTCCTGGAATCAAAAAGTAGAATTATATCATTAAAACATTACATCTGACAAAAAATATCGACTTGCCTTCAAAGATACTTGGAACCTGTAATTTAATTATTAATTATAAGATCAATAAAAATTAATGATAATATTAATGGCTTTTGCCAAATTACTTACTTTATTTTCAAAATAAATGAGAACAGGTAGATTTTCAAGCCCATATTCTTTTGCTTCATTATCATCATCAATTTTAACGAACAGAATTCCATGTGAATCACACTAAAAACAATTTAATTAGACGTTAATATTTTTCGAATGGATGAAATTAATTAAATGTAACCCTTATTACCTCATCATCAATATTTTCCAGTGAATTCAAAATCTGAATATCCTGTTTGTCATCTTTGTCATAAAAGAGCTTCAAATGAAAAAAGACATTCAATTAAACAAGTTTTTTTCACAATATAATTAGACTTACAGCAGCCACATACGGATTTTTTTCAATTAGCTGATCCAGCATTTCATCAGTAACCTTTTCACAAAATGCATTACATCAATTATTTAATTTAAAGACTATTTTAAAGAATAGAATTTTACCTCTTCAATTTCATCCGCATGTAATTGATGAAGTAACCTTGAGTCCATCAATTTTAGATATTATTTCATATTAATTATAAAGATGACAGCTTAAAAACTTACCACTGTAAAAAGTAAAAGGGACATTAATTTAATTTAACAGTTTATTATAATAAAGAAGTCACTTAAAAAGAACTTACCTTAAGTACTGAATCCTCATCAGATAAATCACCTTCGTAAAGATGTGGAACCTTTTCATTAAAAAATTAAAATGAGTAATTAGAATTTACAATTAATTTTAATTAAAGTTTAAAACCTTAGACTCAAAGTAGACAAGTGATGGAACTTGAAGTCCAAGTTCTTTAAGTTTTCCTTCATCCGATATTTTAACAAAGATGATACCATGTTTATCACATTCTTGGTCAATTTGTTCCAATTCTTGTATGATTTTTTGAGATTTTCTTTGATCCTTGTCATCTAAAGGAAGGGTTTTAGGTTACAACAAGGTTAAAATAAGGAAATAAAGGACAAAATATTTAAGGAAACAGTGTACAAAAATTATGTTGGTTGACGAATGCTAAAGCTAAAGCTAAATTAATAAACAAATGACAAAGAACGTGGAAACGGAAAAGCTCTTACAGAAAAGTACTGCCACGTCATCGTGTAATGCTAGACAGGAAATAAAAAGAAAGCAAGAGTGAGGAAGGAGTGAAAGTAAATTAGGGAGTCTCTATGAATTCTCCCTTGAAAAGGAATGCCGTTATTACAAAAAGCAAAAATAAAAAATTTGGAGGTTGAAAAAATATGATTTTAGTAGGATTTGTGTGTAATTTGTTAATTAATCTTACAAAATAAAACAGCGATTTCACGATTATTGTTGATCAATTTCTCCAGCATTTCATCAGTTACTTCTTCAATCTCATCAGTTTCTGTTTGTTGAATGAGCCAAGCGAGTACTGTGTATTAATTAAAATTCAAGAATAAATTATTTTGCTTAAAAATTTCGATAATCAACTTCAATACCATCTTCCTCTTTCATTAAATTTCCTTCGTACATACTGGGAATTGAATTTTCAAAATAGACTAGCTGAGGTGTGTTATCTATTCCATATTCAGCAGCTTCTGCTAAATCGTCTGCAGGTAAAGATGTTCAATTACGTTTCAAAACACATAAAACAATTTTTTATATCAAATTACCAATTTTAACAAAATTGATTCCCTTAGCATCACATTCGTCATCTAAGACATGAATATTTTAGAAAGTATAGTTATGCGGTAAAAATATGTATTTTTACCAATGTTTTCTAATTCAACAAGTACTTCTCGGGATTCCTTTTGATCTTCAGAATCTAAATCGCATTATTTAAAAAGTTAAAACTATATCAGAAGAAAATTTCAAACTTACAAAATAGAACGGCAAGATACTTGGACTCTAATATGAGTCTGTCCAGCATAACATCTAAAAAATTTTAGGAACCATAAAAATAAGTTTAATGTTCGAAGTTTCTTGTAATTTTAACCTGTAACATCTTCAATTTCATCTGATTGGAGTTGATGCAGGAGCCTAATAAAAATGAAAGTACATTTCAACATTCACCAATCAAAATACTCCACCTGTCCCATTTCAATCTTATGCAAAAACTTACCATTCTAAAACTTGTTCCTCGTTCCGAAGGTCACCTGAAAATAAATATGGGATTTGTTCTAGTTCGAAAAAATTTACTTTCTCAAAACAGTTCATGCCAACTTGTGGCTTTACATATTGCTACAGTGTTTAAAATGAAATATAATTTTACCATCGTAGACATTTGGCACACGATTCTCGTAGTACACGAGCGTGGGCAGCTCGTCGATTCCGTGTTGTTTGGCAGCCTTCTTATCATCAGTTTTAACGAATTCAATTCCTTAAACAAATGAAAGATTTTAATATGGAAAAGACAAAGTTTAGTAATATTTCTTCCAAACCATTTCTTCCACAGTCGTCATCAATATGCTCAAGTTCCTTTAACGAGCTTGAAGAGAGTGGTGAATTGTCCATGAATAGAACTGCTAATTTTTCAATGGAATCAATCAAAGTTTCAAGGGCTTTCGCACTAACAGCTTCAATTTCTTCGTCCTCATCTAAACATTATCAAAATCGTCATTTCTTTTTCACCCAATTGTTTGCAGTTTGTTTAATAATGGATACCTCCCATTGATTTGTTTTGAATTAACCACTGTTAAAAATAATTGTAATATTAGTAATTGTTAAATACTCTAGCTTATACGCCAAATTACCTCAAGAACTTGCTCCTCTTTTGTTAGATCTCCTGAAAGTTTTTTTTACAAGTGAAAGTTTAGAGAAAGCAAATGGCTTTTAAGGTTTATAAACTCATTATTACCGTCAAACACGATAGGAATTTGAGCTCGATAGTAAACCAAGGCCGGTAGATTTTTCAAATTGTATTCGTCGGCAAGTTCATCGTCATTTATTTTTACAAAAGCTATTCCAAGTTCATCTGCTTCGTCATCTCTGAAAAAGAGAAAGTTCGAGGTCAGAGTTAATGTGCCAAATGAATAATGCCTCTTTCAGTGAAAGGATGGCTTACATGTTTTCAAGTTCACGGAGTGCCTTCTCACATTTCTTACAATCTGGACGATCTAAAGGCGTTTAGGACAAAAATTAGAAATCGAACAGGACTTTACTCTCACTTAATTAATAAATGTTAAATCAATTCCAAAATGAGGACAATAAAGGGCTAAAAAGCGTGCGTTAATATTGCTCTATAACTGTCGTATTTTGACTTAAGACTTCAACTTTGTAAATTAGAACTCTACATACAAAAGCCAGCAAACTATATTTTGAGCCTTCGAATTTCCAAAGCTTACGTTTCTCTTTGCATGTAGAGATGGATGGACCTTTTTGAATATAAGGTGAATAAAACAATGTGTGTAGTGACAGACGAAAGTTCAAGAGATAGACAGAGACAAGGGTCACGCCAAAAGTAAGGGAAAATAATATTTTGTAAGGTCAAATTAGAATGTTTTTGTTCTTATAAAAATTAATTATTTTTGCAAACTTACAAAAGAGGACAGCTACAAAATTAGTTTCAGCTACTAATTTCTTAAGTAATTTTTCATTGACTTCTTCAATTCTATCCGGTGACGATTGTAAGCTAGTTAAAAATTCTTCAACAGCTTCTACATTTTCCAAATCCCCATTAAAAATAATTGGCTCAGGAGTTCCTTTACGAAAATAAGTGAGAACAGGGAACTCAACAATGCTATACGTCTTTGCAACTCTTTTGTCATTTATCTTTGCAAATTCAACTCCTAATTGATCTGTCTTATCTGAATCAAAATTAATTTAAAAATTACGAAAGAAACCCTCCATTTAAAAAATAACTTACCATCAATTTTCTCCAGTTGTTGCAAAGCTGAGTCGCATGGCTTGCAATTTTTTGTATCTGTAAATTAAAAAGAAACCAACAAGATGTATCATCATTACTTATGTAACATTGCAAAGGAAGCGTCGCTCTATCTACTTTTAAGAATCATTAAATTATTTTATGTGAAGTGGTTTTGTAATTGTATTTATTTTGAAAACAAGCATTTCTGCAAAGAACAGGTTTTTTTAAAGTGTAAAAAAGAAGATGAAAGGAAGTTTTGTCTATTTTCGTAAACTTTGCTAGGTCACCAGGATACTCTATTTATAAACGGTTTTCACATCTCAAAAGATTGAGTTTCATACTTTCGAACTCTTTGTGTAACTAAACTCAAAGGAATTGCAAAGAAATTTTTATAAAGTCCTTACACCAAAAAATAGCAGTGTTGTCTTTCTCTTGTATGAATTTATTTAACTGTCTTGCATTAATATCTTCAATGACCCCTTCTGACTTTGACGCGCCGTTTGTACCATGTCCAGTCAATACCAGGGTCAGAAAAATTCCTATTGACACTAGTAACAACACAGGCGAGTCCATCTTTGCGACTAAAGCATTCGATCCCATCAGCGGAGGGATAGCTTTCTTTGGAGTCGCAATTTTTTTGCGGATTGTCTTTGCCAAAATCTATATTTAGATTATTATTTGGGAGGTATTGGTTAAATGGGGGAGTTCCCTAATCGGTTGAACCGATCGCTTCAGATTCTTGAGTTATACTAAAGTCTTTTGATAACTAATTGGTTGTTTTTAATCTTTAGTTGTGATGTTAAATATTATTTTAGATAATTTTATATTGATGAAGTTGACTTATTGGTCTCTCTCTCTCATTATAAATCAGTTTTAACTGTGCGGATAATTGAGATTCCAGATACTGGTATAAGCAAGAAACAGGACAACAAATTAATTAACCTAATGAGAGCTTTAATTAATTATTATGAACTGCGGAAATTTTTTACATTCATACTACGTGAATACATAAATTACGTTCAATAATAGAAATTAGTTTGATGTGGATATGCAGAATGCAACAAACTCAATAATGAATCCAAAGTTTTTTGGATTCAACCATAAAAACCCTAATTTTTTTTTTTACTAATTGACATATTACGGTAACATATCAATCGATATTTTGTAATACTTATTAATTAATTCGAAGTCTATTCATCCTCCCTTTTGTATTTGAAATTAGACTCATATTTTATTTTACATAAGGATCCTACATTTAAAATATTTCAAAATATTTAATATTAAAAGTTAAGAAATATTATGAATTGATAATTCGTAAGATTTTTGTCACCATTATACCAATACTTTACATTGTTTAAATAAAATATTTAATTCTATTTTTATATATTTAAATTACCAATGAAATCTATTTTCATAAAAATTAATTAAGAATAATTATTTAAAACTGTCTAAAATGGTGATATTTTATTCATAATTTTTATTTATTAATATTTGATGATTTATTCATGCAGAAAATCTGGAAATCCTTCAAAATAAAAACCATATAAAAAATTATACCATTTGACTTTTATTAATTAATTTAATTTTCAAATAATGGAATAAACCATTGAAAGGAAGAACTGTTTAAATTTGAAATTAATTAACTTATGAAAACATGTTTTAGAGATGAAAGGTCTAAATTATAAATTACCAAATCATTGATAATTCATCCAATTTTATGGATCAAAAATCCTTTATTAGTTTTAAAAATATTTTAGTTTTTTTTAGTTTTTTTAAAAATTTTTTACAAAAGTTTTTGTTGGCTGGAAGATGACTTACCCTTGCGACATTAGAAGTTGTTCGGGGGAATTTCCAACCGCTAGCTACACCAAACTTGAGCGGGCCCATAAAACAAAACACACCACCACCTGCTGCTGAAGTTGTTTTTAAAATTTAGAATTCAGGACATACATAATAGATAATACAGAACAAATTAGGATCGTAATCTTCGTATCGCGTATCGAGTTCGTTTTATTAACGATTTGTTGGTAGAATTTAAGTAAAGGAGCCTAAAAGTAATGTTATTATTTATTGCTAAATTAAATTGGATAGTTCTATAAAAGTTTTTTGTATTCTAAAAAGCAATACTTAAATGAATAATTGTTGGTGCATGCAGCAGCGGTAGCCTGTTCATTTCATTTCATAAATTCAATCAGGAAAACAAAGCAGTATCAGATCAGGAAGGAGGAGCTGACTTGACACAAGGTAAGATAGTAACTTCTTGTACTTATTAAAAATAAAATAATATCCCCGTAATAAATATTATGGGGAGGGGAGGGGAGTCACTTCCAGTGATTAAAACGGACTCTGCTGGGTATCTGGCTGGACGCTGGAGTGGTGGTCATCGGACATTTCGTTTTACCTCTTAATTGTTATCGAGATATTATTAATGTCCCCTACAAAATAGTGAAACACCCCTAAAAAATATCCCTAAGAATTTCTCCTAAAAAATGGTGAAAACCACCTAAAAAAAGATTAAACCG